>JAVTVY010025793.1:0-113370 GCA_036873755.1 Hanleya hanleyi
ATTAAAGGCCAACAAATGGGATTTTATTGGTGACCCTTGGCAAAATATTGTTGCTGGTTGTGTACCTTGTGAGGGGATTAGCCTACCTACGACTGGAATTGAGAGAGAAAACAGTCACTGAAATGAACGCCAATTGAAGTAACGAGAGCTGAGTATATTCCTGATATATTTTTACGAGGTAATTATGTTAGCAAATGGAACAATGGCCGACCACTTGCACATTTGACACTGTTGGAAATCCCGCAAATTCGCGTCTCTTCCTCTTACATGGCCGATATGCCCAAATTTGACATGGCACAAAAGTCTACTGCAAATATCTGTTGAACTACATGTAACCTTAGAAGTCCACCTAATGTACACAGTTTAGTATGCGTTTATTGTGTATAATGTGTGAATATAGTCATATGCAGCAATGTTACTTTGCGGCAAACATAATCACCGCGAATGACATTCGCAGTGAATTCAACACTTAGATTGTTGTGCCCCATTTCTTTTGATTCAACCTATGGTTACTGTATGACCACCCTCGCGAGCCAGTGTATCGATCGATCTGTTAGGAGCGATACACTGGCTTGGTTAGTTACCCATACTAGTTCTGGATATAAGTAGGTCAAGGTGTTTTCTCTAAATCAAACCAATCAGTGAACGCGCTCAAACTAGCTGATTATGCCAACCCGCTACAAGGTATCATCTTCATTTTATCCAACCAATTTCTACGTTCCCACTTCGAACCTGCCTTGATTTATCTGGACCCCTTCAATGTTCAAATAACTTATAAATAGACACGAGACGTCACTGACCTCGAAAACATTTGAAATTCGAAATGGGTCGCACAAGAACGTTATTGATTGGCTGACCTAAATTGTGGGCACCTTATTAGGAGGAAAGACGCCGCTAATAAGAGGATGATGTCACTCTACGTGACTTCACTGACCTTCACTAGTAGCAATCGATGTGTACGTTCTGATTGGTTCTTCTGCCGTTAGAAGGTGAAATTTACACCTCGGATTTTGAACATTGAAGGGGTCAGATAAATCAAGGCAGGTTCGAAGTGGGAACGTAGAAATTGGCTGGATAAAATGAAGATGCAAGGTATGGGATGTGAGAGGTTTGAATTTCAGCGCGGGTCAAAGTGCTTTGATGTCCGGATGAAATCGACATTGGAAATCAAAGCAAAAACCGCAGGCTTGGGATACTGACATGCTAATTCAAAACAAGCGCGGGCGATGAAATATTCGAGATTGTATAATAGAGGCCTCAACTCAAGAACTCATTCGAATCACCAAAAATGTCCAGGTAAACCCTCTGTGAAGATTTAGGATTTACCTGGACTTGTGAAGATGCTGTATGACCGGGTTGCGATGTTCACCAAAAAAAAATGTGACCTAGGACTTAGGTGACGGGTCCCAGTGTTTCTTTTGAACAGAATCAGAACATCCAATTTTACATGTACTGGAATTTGCAGAGTACTCTTGAATCCCTTCGGACTGCCATAATTCTGCATGCATCAAACACTGCGCTGACACTTAAAGAAAATTAAGATAAGATTAAACACAATAAGTTTCAAAACTATAAATTCAAGTGTAGGTAGTGGCCACGAAAGTGATATTAGAATACAATCAGTAATTTCCTTGACAATTTGCCACAATGGGGGTTAACATACACTGATCCATATAATCATAACAATTATCTAATTTACAGAATGACTATTGTTAGTCTCTGATAGAATCTAATGCATCCTGCACCTGGGTAGCCAGCATTCCAGACATATCCTGCAACATAAATCAGTTGTCATCAACTGATGCTGTTGCATTGGGGTCTTGGACTGTGCTTACTGCGATTCACTCTGTCTGTATCATCTATGGCAATTTCTACATAATCATAATGCAAAGTGAACATATTTCGCAAAATATTGTACGGTAGGTCTTCATGTACGTGCACTAAAAGCAGAGTTCCCTATTAATTTACTTCCGCTTTCTGAATATATCCCCTTTTATTTCACCGTATTAGACTCATTCGGACACTTTTCTAGACTATATCCTAATTTTGATTGGTTCCAGACGCGCTCAGTAAAAATGTTTCATCGACTACTTTCGGAAGACGTTATCGAGCCCTATACTTACTCTCCTCGTATCAATATTTTCCCCGACTATTGACTTTTCAGTAGTTTATAAAAATAAAAATATTCATGCGATGTGGCTTGAAAACTCCCGTTCTATATAGACGTCATGTGACTAATATGTCAAATGTACTTTTTGCACTCAAATTGGAACTGAAGCTCATCTATAGTCATCGGGTTTGTCCGAAACGAGAGTAAATTTGAAAACAAACCAATCAACCCCGCCACCTAAATTGTATGCCTCATGGCTCGTTTGCGTGCACCCTGAATTTCTTTGAAATGTTTTGCAAAATTGTATGTTTCTCTCCAGCGTTTTGTAAGGTCGTTGATTACCGAGTCGAGTTTTTATTTGACTCACTTTTTGTTTCTTTGTTTCCACATTTTTTCCTTTACTATCCAGATGTTAAATGTTTTCAATGATGAATATGTAATATTTTAACTTTGTTCATCACTTTGTTTCCTTCTTGTGTAACTTTTCGAAACAATTTTTGTAATCACGTTACATTTCATGGCTACTTTGTTTCCTTCTTGTGTAACTTTTCGAAACAATTTTTGTTCATGGCTAGTTTGTTTCCTTTTTTATGTTAAGTTTCTACGTAAGTTTGCTCATCATATATCACTGCTATATATACTTGATTTCGTATGCTAATTTCTGTAACAATATTGTCATCTCTTACCTTTTAAGGATACTTTAAGCCCAGTGCGCAAGAGAGCTATCCCACGAGGAAACGGCCCCAAATTACCTGTTAGCTCAGGGGCTCAGATGAAGTGTGCATCCATTCATCTACATGTCAGGTATCAATTATCTTGAAATCTAACATCGCTCATATAACACAACATTAATTTGTCAACGCACAGCACAGGAGCCCCAAAGCGTGAAGTCCTGTATATATAATCCGACACGTCAAAACAAAGGCTTACAAAACCAACTTCCAGTGGCGGGGTCTTGTGTTGGAGGTACCGGTAATTAGAAGTGGGATAAAACGTCATCAGGTTTCAGGCCTATTCCATCAAGTTTTTGTTCTGGCAACGTTGCGGTAATATTACCGCAATATGGTACACTGATGTCGAAAGTTTTCTTTCTGGCAATATTGCCATGGTCGCTTTTCGCATTTAAATTAGGTTGCGGAAGTATTGCCACAATATCAATATTTCCACAATATATGGTGTAAATTTTGTTGCAACTAGTTGCAAGAAGCCTTATATTATGGTAAATGGAGGGCCCGGGATGGTTGCCATGGAAAAAATTTCCATTTGTTTGTAGGTTTTCTGGCTCAAGACATGTTAGAGAATTGGTTTAAGGGTCTGTTTCAGACTTGTACCTTGCCCCCAGACTCAAAGAGATCTGAGGACAAGCAATGAATAGCCATCTTGCAATCAGCAACTGGCTGATAAATTTTCTCAAAATCTATTTAAGTTTGAGGAAACCCCATAATATCTCCGAATGTTAGGTGAATCATGACAGTCAGAACTACATTGCAGTAACTCTTGCGATGAAATATAGCTATTTATTTCGAATAAATTATCTTTTATGCTCATGCCCGTCTGATGTCACCGAACCAGATCTGTACCAGTGATGATCTGGACCAGTGATGTCACCCCGCCAGATAGGCCAGACTGTCACTGATGGCAAATTGGCTACTCATTGCTTGTCCTCAGATCTCCGTGAACAAGGTCACTGATGGAGAGTTGGCTACGGTACTCGTTGCTTGTCTTCAGATCTTCTTGAGCAAGGTGCGAGTCTATAGGTCTGTTTATAGTCAGATTGGGCCAAAGTGAACTTGACCGTTGACCTCAAAGTAAAAACAGGGATGTTTTGAGCCCCAATGGACAAGGTGCATACAAACGTTTGTACCAATCTATAATCTGGAACTGGTTCCAATGGAAACCTATTAGTATTGGTATCAGCCCATTCCACTGATGGATCCGAAACTTCACATGATTCAGATTAGGGCTAGTGAGATGTAATGCATATCCAAAGAAGAAGCTGATTGGTCAAAAGCCCAGGTGGCCATCTTGGATTTATGCCAAAAGCATCATAGATCTACTGCCCCAGAACCACTGAACCGATCGTCATGAAACTTAGCATACATGATCGATGGATCAAGGTCTCTCAAATTCCTCATTCAAAGTTCATGTGCCCGCCATTGACCAATCAAAATCATCGGTTAATCAAGTAACGGATTTTGATCTATAAAATGGCTACATGTATTTTATTTGACATGGCAATGAAGAACGAATGATTCCCAAGATCGAGAATTGCATCCATTTGTCCATGCAGGCCCCAAAGTAGAGCGCATTAGGTGTGACTACCGAAGTTATCTAAATGGAATGAGATTTCACACCCAGGTAGTGCATGATGTGCATATTAATGAGCAGTGTTCAATTTTGCTGTTGCTCGATTGGGTTGAGGGCCATGTTGGTTTGACCTAGTTTTCAAAAACATTTAAAGATACTCCTCCGGAACCACTGAACCGATCCATATGCTACCTGGTATACGTGATCGATGGATCGAAGTTTCTCAAACTTCCTCATTTAAAGTTGGTCCATAATCAAATATGGGCGCCATTGTCCAATCAAGTCATTGGATTTTCGAGTCACAGATTTGACGATGATAACGTCTATGTTTTATTCCACATGGTGATGAAAAACGAGCGAGTCCCAAAGTCGGGAATTGCACAAATTTGCCCGAATGTGTCCCAATAGGGTGTGTTGGGTGCGAGTACAAACGTTGCCTGAATGCATGGTGTCATGGTATTGCAGTATAAAATTGGTCACTGTAGATAGTTCTAGAACAATAGAGCTGAGGTAAACTTGTTTAACTTCTGTTCTGTGTTTATAATCATAGAATTCTCTCGAAGCTGTCCTGACCGATTTATCATATTTGCAAATGGCCGAATTACGAAGAGACCCGTCTTATGATGGTAATTGGGTCACAGCGCCATCTACACATCTACACAGCGCCATCTGCACATCTATACGCTTGTATACATACTGTTTTGTGGGTTAATTATTTGGAGCTTTCTAGAAGCGGTTGTGATCGTATCTGGATTAAAATCATACGTCATTGCTGTACCGGTGGAAGTGTCTTGATTTGATAGAATAATCTCGAATGCCCGATAGAGTATAAATAGCTCGACGTTTAGTGATCGGGAAGAGATTCAAACGGCTTCTATTTGGGTACATTAGATTGTGCTACTGGACATTACCTTTGCCTGAGATTACTGACTGCTGGATTGTATATTCCTGTTGGATTACTCCTGTGTTTGATCGCTGTGTTACTTACGTAATTGAACTGACGGAAACCGGACAACAGCTGAGCGGTGTGGACTACCAAAATACAGGAACGCAATTTCTGCGCGTCGACACGGACTGTAGAGAGATTTGCACGTTAGTACGGACTGTGAGAGAAACACCAGTATAGCATTGAACAGTAAGACTATATTTCTCATTTATTTGCTGTATTGACCTAACTTAATTTGTATATGATTTTAGTATTGTAAATAAATATTTGATTGTTAATCCTCGATTTCACAAATCTTTCTGTTGCGTTTTTCTATTATCGTTTAGACGTAACAGAAATTGGGGGCCTGTCCGCGAGCTTTGTTTACATTCCAGCTTTGCAACATAGTTCTAAATTGATACATTGTCTGAATTTGTGAAGTCGAGGAGTAGTATATTATCAGCATGTCATTTGACCCAGCACAGTTTGCTTCAAAGCCTAGTCAGGAGGAATTTGACGAACTACGCAAAGAGGATTTGTTCGCGCTGTGTAAATTCCTACAAATTAAAGTTAAAACATCTTGGAGAAAGCAAGAAATTAAGAAACTCATTATTAAACATTTTGTTAGCAAACAACTTTGGGATGAAAGTGATTTTGATTTAACTGAGGAAACAGCTGATTATTTGGAAATAAAGAAATTAGAATTGCAACATCAGCTGGAATTAAAGAAATTAGAATTAGACAGAGAATTAGAGAGAGAAAAGTTAGAAAAGAGGAAAGAGAGAAAGAGGAATAAAGACAGTTTCAGTTAGAGAGAGAAGAGAAAGATAGGCGGTTTCAGTTAGAAATGAAACATTTGGAATTACAGTCGCGAACAAGTCCTCCTGCAGATGCACCTGTACAATCACAATAAAAATTTGATGCAGCTCGTCAAATACGTCTCGTCCCAACATTTCAGGAAAAAGAAGTTGATAAATATTTTCTGCATTTTGAGAAAATTGCTGAAAATTTAAACTGGCCAAAAGAAAATTGGCGTTTACTTCTTCAAAGTGTTTTGATCGGAAAGGCAAGGGACATTTATACTCAATTGACGGTAGAGCAAGCATCACATTATGATATAGTGAAGGATTTAATCCTTAAAGGTTATGAATTAGTTCCTGAAGTCTATAGACAAAAGTTTCGTAGTTGTGAAAAAAGAAAACTCTCAGACTCATGTAGAATTTGCTCAACAACTTTGAAAACCTTAGACAGCTTAAGCTAGTAGAGGAATTTAAATAGTGTATCCATGGTGATATTAGAACATTTCTTGATGAAAAGAATGCCAACACTTTAGACGAAGCAGCCCGATTTGCTGATGAATACGCTCTGACACACAAATTATCATTTGTCAATGCTGTTAAGCCAAGTTCATTCCAGGTAATCTCAGGTAACAAATCCAGTTCTTTCTCAAGGCCTAAAACTTTTAACCCCAGTTACAAAGTTCAATGGTCAAACACAAAGTCTCAGTCACCCACTTTTAACACTCAAAATAAGTCTCCCGTTTGCAGCTATTGTAAGAGGAACGACCATTTAATGGCTGATTGTTTTAAATTGAAAAGAAAACAACAAGATCAAGCCTTTCAAAAGCCTAGTGGTTTCCTCACTTCAAGATCTATACCCAAGCAGGTGACGTTCATAATGTATATGACGTTAAGATGGCCAAGGATACTGTTCTTATTAGTTCTATCAAGGATAAAGTTGACAGTTTTTCAAATCCTGTTATGGAGATTTTTGAACCATTTATCCACAATGGTTTTGTGCCACTTTCAAGTGATGAAGATTTTGCGAGACACGGGTGCATCTCAGTCTCTTTTGTTGGCAGATATTTTGCCGTTTTCTGATTCTTCATCTGCAGGCAGTAATGTCCTGATTAAAGGGGTAGATTCTGTAAATTACACACCCGTTCCGCTCCATAACTTTCATCTGTCTTCCGACTTGATTTCTGGACTTGTTACGGTGGGTATTAAAGGTAGTTTACCATTTGAGGGTGTTCATTTACTTCTTGGCAATGATCTTGCGGGAGATTAGGTCGGGGTTAACCCGATTGTAACTGTCAAGCCTTGTTTGGATCAGATCCGTGATTCAGTTGAAGACGAAATTCAAAGTTTGTATCCTGCTTGTGCAGTTACTAGAGCCATGAGTAAACTGGCTGAGGAGTCTGAAAAGTCATCGATGACGTTTGTTTGGCGGACACCTTTGTGTGTTTAAATGATGAGGCTGATAAGCCACATTTGGATAGCAAATTGGAATGTTCTAATGACAAAATTTCAAAATCACAGCTGGTTAATGAACAGCATAGTGACAAGGGCATTTCCAAGTTGTTTGACAGGGCAGTAGATGAGTGTGATGTAACTCAAGAGCCTGTGTGTTACTTTTGTAACAATGGTGTTCTTATGCGCAAATGGCGACCGCCAGATGTGTCACCTGATGATGAGTGGGCAGTTAAGTATCAGATTGTGGTACCAAAGTCATATCGTTTAGCTATCCTCAGACTAGCCCATGAAACACCTCTTTCAGGCCATTTAGGTGTTAACAAAACATGCTACAAAATTCTAAATCATTTCTATTGGCCAAATTTAAAGAAAGATGTTGCGAAATTTTGTAGGTCATGCCACACATGTCAAATGGTAGGAAAACCTAACCAAACCATACCAAAGGCCTCTCTACAACCAATCCCTGCATTTGGGGAAGCCTTTAGTAGGGTGATTATAGATTGTGTTGGTCCATTACCAAAAACAATGTCAGGCAATCAATACATGTTATCAATCATGTGTGCTTCAATCAGGTTCCCTGAGGCCATTCCTTTACGGAATATTAAGGCAAAAACTATTGATAAGGCCGTAGTTAAGTTTTTCACACTTGTCGGCCTACCCCAGTCTGTTCAATCTGATCAGGGATCTAATTTCATGTCAGGAATCTTTCAACAAGTTATGCATGAATTGGGAATAAAGCAGTACAAATCATCTGCATACCACCCAGAAAGCCAAGGCGCACTAGAAAGATTTCACCAGACATTAAAGAACATGATTAGGACTGAGATGAATTACAACACATATAAGGGAAGTGGGAAGAGGTGCCGACATACTGACTGCGTCACATGACTTCACAGAATAGTCCACTGGTTAACCTATTCTAAAGCACATACCAAGAATCTAACGATTCGTGATATGTGTTGTATCTCAGGTACGCTTTTATTGTACCGGTACGCTTTTATCGTACCTGTTCATGTGGCAACTTGGATGATATGACCACACGGCCCCTAGCACCGGCATAAGCGGTATTAGATACAAATCTAGAGAGCTGTGATGGAAATGCTCTGACAACTCGTATACTGGTAATTAGTGAGCTGTTTCGCTGTGACAACACGTACATTGGAGATTGTACGAGTTGTTACAATACATACCAGGGAGGCATACATTTGTTATTGTTTGCTGTCAGAGAGTCTGTTCAAGAGTCTTTAAGCTTCAATCCATTTGAATTAGTCTTTGGTCATACAGTTAGAGGGCCACTTAAACTGCTAAAGGAAAGTTCCTAGACAGTGATCTTGACTCATGTAGTCTCTTACAATAAGCACCTGATTTGGCCATGTCAAATTTAAAGACAGCACAAAAAGGTATGAAAATAACCTATGATAAACATGTCCTTAAACGAAGTTTCAAACCTGGTGAGAAGGTATTGGCTGTTCTGCATATTCCTGGTAATCCACTTAAGGCTAGATAGTATGGTCCTTATGTCATTGAAAAGAAACTAAGTGACCTTAGTTATGTAATTCAGACTCCTGACAGGCGTAAAAACAAACAGTTATGTCATGTAAATATGTTAAAGTTATACATCGACAGAGATAGCACTAACAGTACTGTCCATCCTGTAAGTGTAGTTAGTTCTGACCCTGATACTAGTGAAACTTGTGAAGAGCCCATGACAGCAGCGAAATTACAGAGCTCTGACATTCTACTTAATTTGGATTCCAAGTTGTCATCTCGAGCCAGCGCGTCAGTGCTCAGTCAATATGAACATTTGTTTTCCGACATTCCTACTCGGACTGATACAATTTCACATGACGTCGATGTCGGAGATTCTAATCCAGTAAAGCAGCACCCATATCGTTTGAATCCCATTAAACAAAACTACCTAAAAAAAGAGATTCAGTATTTATTGGACAATGACTTCATTGAACCAAGTAATAGTAACTGGAGTTCACCTTGTATCCTCGTTCCAAAGCCAGATAGCAGTTACAGGATGTGTACTGACTACAGAAAGGTGAACACATTGACCAAAACAGACACATTCCCTATTCCACGCATTGACGATTGCATTGATAAAGTGGGAAGTGCCAAGTTCGTGTCAAAGTTTGATCTTTTGAAAGGATTTTGGCAAGTTCCACTGACAGATCGTGCGAAGGAGATATCAGCATTCGTCTCTCCGGAGGATCTGTTCCAGTACAAAGTTATGTCATTTGGAATGAAAAATTCTGCAGCCAAGTTCCAGCGTCTCATCAACCGTGTTACTTCTGGTTTGGAAGGGTGTGAGACTTACATTGATGACGTCATTGTCTACAGCGATACATGGGAAGACCATCTACAGAGAATTCGCGCACTGTTCAATCGGCTGAGTGACATCAAGCTGACAGTCAACCTTGGGAAAAGTGAATTCGGACATGCGCGTGTGACATTCTTGGGGCATGTTGTAGGTCAGGGTCAGGTAAAACCTGTAGATGCTAAGGTCAGTGCTATCTCGCTATTTCCAAGACCAACATGTAAGAGACAACTGATGCGTTTCTTGGGTATGGCTGGTTTCTACAGGAAATTTTGTCCAAATTTTTCAGATAATACTGAACCTTTAACTCGACTCTTAAGAAAGAGGGTAACTTTTGTTTGGACCGATAAATGTGAATCAGCTTTTGAAAAACTGAAAGCCATACTCAAGAGCGCGCCAGTTCTTTCAGCATCAGATTTCGATTCACCTTTTAAACTGGCTGTAGATGCTAGTGATGTTGCTGCTGGTGCCGTTTTGTTACAAGAAGGTATAGATGGTGTAGATCACCCAATAGGTTATTTTTCACGTAAATTTGACAAACATCAGAGAAATTATTCTACAATTAGGAACAGCGAGAATGCAGGTCCTTATTGTATTGAGTTTAAGCATAGTTGATAGTTTAAGCACATTCAGTTTAATATCTATTTAGTATTTTGTCATCATATCAATTCGTATAATTTATCAACGTGTATGCTGTTTTATGTGCATTTCTGTCTTTTCTGTAAGTGTTTTACTGTCTGTATTATGTTTTATTATTGTTGTACCATGTTATCATCTCTGTTATTGGGTCCTTTGGGCCTGTATGAGAATGATTAAATAAACTAAACTAAACTAAACAGAATGTTTGGCAATGATATTGGCTTTACTCCTTCATCGTTGCCAATTACTGTATTCAGTGATCACAATCCACTTGTTTTCATAAGTCAGATGAAAAACAAAAATCAAAGATTGTTGAGATGGAGTTTGGTGTTACAAGAAAACAATATTGAAATCAGACATATTAAGGGCAAGGACAATTTGATTGCTGATGGTTTGTCTCGCATATAATGTACATATGTTTGTCAACATTTTTGCTGTTGTAATATAGATTTTTTTGCAATAATGTTTTGAATTGTCAAGAAAGTTCCAAGTTTGAAACTTTCCTTTTTTAAGAAGGGCAGTGTCATGGTATTATTATTAGACACTGTGGATATTTCTTGAATAATAGAGCTACGTAAGCCTGTTTACATTTTATTATGTGCTTATACTCATGGAGTTTCCTCGAAGCTGTTGTGGATTGTATCTGGGTCAGATCATGTGTCAACGCTTTGTGTTCTGGAAACTTCGTGATTTGTAGAATTATCTCGAATGCCTCATAGAGTATAAATAGTCCAACATTCAGTGATCGAGGGGGAATTCAAACGGCTTTTCTGTGGGTGCATTATACTGTCTTACCTTTGTCTGAAATTATGGACTGCTGGATTGTATATTCCTGTGAATTGACTCTTGGCGCTGTGTTATCTACGTGATGGGACTTTCGGAAACTGGACAACAGGGTGTTGGACTATCAAAATACAGAACAACGATTTGTGCGGCACGGACTGTATAGAGATAGCGATTTGTGCGGCACGGACTGTATAGAGATTTGCACGTCAGTACGGACTGTAATATACACCGGTATAGCATTGAACAGTAAGACTATATTTCTCATTTATTAGTTGTATTGACCTTACTTAATTTGTATATGAGTTTAGTATTGTAAATAAATATTTGATTGTTAATCCTTGACTTCACAAAAGTTTTCTGTTACGTTTTTTCTATTATCGTTTATGACGTAACATATCCGATACATTTGGAACCCAGTTTTGCCACTTGCGGCTATATTTTCCATTTGTTTAACAGATTTCCTTGCCCAAGTGAACTCAACCTTTGACTTAAAAAGTAAATAGGGTTCTTCTTTGTCTCGTGGACAAGGTATCTCTGACATGGGTAGGTCCGTCATGTATGATACCGTCAATCGGGTACAGTATGCGTGCAATACACTTGGTCCTTTTCAATACTTGGTTGAATGGTTCCCCACATGTAGTCCCATATTGTGAGGGATTGATGTATCATACATGATCGATGGACCAAAGTTTGGTTCCAATCCATGAACTGGAACTGGAGATATCGCATGAACAGGAAAAGTTAACAGATGGACGGAAATCATGATCGCAATTTACGACCTTGTCTATTGATGGGCCTATAAAAAATAACACAGTCTATCCATCACTTCCATGAAATGTATTCTTTCGTTGTAGTGGAGTATAAAGGAATGCAGAAGTATAAAACAAAAAGTAATAAAATGCCATATATCCTACATGGCAGTGTGACTAACGTCACAGGACCTACGAAGTAGGGTTTGATATGATTTAAGTGTGTACCTTGATCCGACATGTTTTTGCCAATTTTGATGTTTATAGGTCACCTAAGTAGGTCAAATTTTCATCAAAAGTAGGTCAGCTCAGAACTTGCTGGTAACAGTCCCCTAATGCACATTCATGCATGTCAAAAATCAAGATTCTAAATAAATGTCAACGGTTCGTAGAAACACGGGAGACGGTCGAGAGAGGACTTTGGGGCACTCTATCTCTAAAAACGGGAGACGGTCAAGAGATGACTTGGGGTCCCTCTATCTAGAAATAACCTAAAATCCTCTCAAAATTTTGAGGTTTATAGGTCATCTAAGTAGGTCAGCTCAAAACTTGCTGGTAACAGTCCCCTAATTCTCATTCATGCCAAAAAATTATAAACATTTATAAACAATGTTACTATTTATAACCAAATCAAACCTGCTTTGATTAAATGCCTAATCTCCATTAGGAAGAACAACACAAACTGTTAAAACGGAAGTTAAAACTAAAAGTTGTCTCCCCTAGAGGGGAGTTGTCTGCCCCTAGGGGAGCTCTCTCTCATTCATCCCAGTGGAGTTACTATATAAGCTCTGCTCACGCCATTCCTATCCTCTTTCTCATTGTAATAAACCGAGACCTGTAGTGTACAAGGCCGTGGAGTGAGGGGAAGGAAGGGAGGGACAATCAAATCAAAGCAGGTTTGATTTGGTTATAAATAGTAACATTGTTTATAAATGTTTAATATTTATTACCCAAATCGTAAACCTGCTTTGATTAAATGCCTCACTACCAACATATGGAGGTGGGAACCTCGGCCTTGTTGTAGCTCCAATAGCAGGCTGAGTAACCGCTGGGATGACACAGACATGGGCATAGATATGACACATTAATACTTAACAAGAGAACCCTGGTCAGTGACGCAAATGGGGTAATTCATGGAGTTGATATCGAAGATACTTATCTTGAGTGTCTCATCCATGCAGCTGTGCTCGTGGTTGTGGTTCAACAATATTACCAATACGAAGGAACTCGGGCAGTTGCGTCGATGAGTATTCGATTGATAAGCAATGTATGACTGGGGAGAGGCGAAAGCCGAGCTAACCGCTGCATACACGGTGACCAAGTAACACCACCCTCAGTCCACAATCCGACTTAATGTCAACTTCTCTGTACTTTAGTCTTTGAAGCTTGAACCGGTCTTGTGAGTTGACAGCGGATGTCCTGAGACTACTCTCCGTGATACGTCAACTTCCTGTACTTTAATCCCTGTTGCTGACACTGGTCACCTGAAACAGACATTAGTACTCACAAAAGTGCCAGTTCTTTGTACGTTGAACTTGTGAGTTGACAGGAGGTGACTCGGCTGAGATGATCTAGAAGGAGGTCATAGCTTCAACCTGAAATGACACAAGCAAATCTGTAGTAAAGGCAAAGATTAAAAAGTCACAAATGTGTCAGGCCTTAATTGATGACTTGAGAGATGGCGGCTGGCAAACTGATCTATCACTTCTGAGTAGACAACATTTATATCCAATTATTTTTAAGATGACACTCTCTCAGTAAGGCACGATTACTAGTGCTGGATGGGTCAGTCCCGTGCGAGACACGAACCCGCGTCCCCAGAGTCTGGCACCAAATCGCCAGCAGCAAATGCAAACGGCCCAGACCACCCGGCCATCTCAGACCTAAAATGATCACAGATATGACAATAATTCTCAACAAAAAAGAACCCTGGTCGGTGACGCAGTCGGTAATTATGGAGTAGTAATAGAAGTTACTTATCTTTTGAGTGTCTTCATCCATGTAGCTGTGATCGTGGTTGTGGTACACAATATTACCAATCTGAAGGAAACCCCGGGCCCTGAGGCAACAAGAAGGTATTCTTGGTAAGCAATGTAAGAACTGGGGAGAGGCGATCTGCCCGCTATACCCGTTACATACAGGGTGACCAACTTACACCACCCTCAGTCCACAAGCCGTCTTATTTCAACTCTCTGTACTTTAGTCCTTGAAGCTTGAACAGGTCTTGTAGGATGAGTTGTGAGTTGACAGCGGTGCCCTGAGTCTACTCTCCATTAAACGTCAACTGTCTGTACTTTAGTCCCTGTCTTGTACGTTGGACTCTTGAGTTGACCGAAGGTGACTCAGCTGAGATGATCTGGAAGAAGGTTATAGCTTTAACCTGAAATGACACAAGCAAATCTGCAGAAAAGGCAAAGATTAAAACTCATCATTGTGTCAGGCCTTGATAGATGACTCGAGAGTCGGCGGCTGGCAAGCTGACCTATACTTCTCTTAGGTGATCATTTAGTATGTGGACATAAAATTTCTGAATAGCAGCGATGAAGCTGTAAGCTGGTTGACTGTATAGGCTTACAGCACCCTAAAACTCACCCAAAGAGAACCCGGGTCGAAGACGCTAAGGGTACTCGTGGATTAAAATCAAAAACTTGATTGTAAATGTGGTACACAATACTCAATAGAAGGAAAAACCCAGGTCGTGGAGACGCAGTGGGTGTAGTAATAACCATGTCTAAACCATACTCACCGATGAGACGGGTCTTGTAAGTTGGCTGACTGACCTATTGAGGTGATCATGTAGTATGGTGGACATATATGACTGAAGATGATGCAGCAAGCTGGCTGACTTGCTGCGCTGATGAGAAATGCCCCCCCCCCCTCTTCTTTTGCAAGTTAATTGACCACGTGCTGGGCAGCCACTAGTGGTCCAAACGTGATCATTCTATCTGATTATACTGACATATCTCTCAGATAGAAATTGGTGAACGTCAAATTTGCCGTCCATGCACAGGACTGGACAATGTCATAGAGGGGCAAGTTCATTCATAAAGGCCATGACGTGGCGATGGCACGAATTTCATGAGAAGAAGCAGTAAATAATAGTGGGGGAGTGTTAATGGCAAAAAGATATGACCACTTATGGTCTTCCTCAACCACGAAGCAATGGTATTTTTTTTTTCTTTCTTAGTAATGTCACGCACTGCAGACGGTCGAAGAGACAGGAATACGCTGAGCACACGGACCTAAGCGAACAGGCTCATATTGGCGATGAACTCAGGAAAGGGTCGAAAGGAAAGCGAGACCAATCCGCCGTCCAGGTCATAGATGATCTCTCAAGAACATCAAAACCGCCAGCAAAGCAGTCTTGTAGGAAACAGCTTTGAGAGAGGCGGACTGTAAAGGTTCAAAAGGCGGACGAAACAGAGCACACAGAACCACACCAATACCCCATTTCGGTAACAGCTGGCGAGTACGGCGAGACTGTAAAGCGAAAGCCCGAAAGAGCGCAGAGATATTGTCGTTTAGACTAATGACGATGCCGGAAGAAAAACGTAAAAACCCTAGCTCAAGCAGGCCGGAACCCTTAAAAGGTGCCGAGTTGAACTTCATAACACGAGTCAGGAAGGGCATCACATTCTGGGCACCAGGACGAATAAATCCACTGCAGTGACCGAACCCGAAAAACGAACGTAGTGAGTAAGGTCCTGCATAGAAAATGAAAAGCCCTATAGTTGACTATAATGCCAAAGTCTAAAAAGAAACTGGTCCAACGGTCTATACGGGGACGAAGTACTTGATGGAGAGAGTCGAAAAACTGTCCCCCAAAGTACACTGCAAAAAATATTGTGTTGCTTAAACACAAATTTTGTGCTAAAATAGCTTCAACACAAACTGTTTTGTGTCGAAATCAACATGGTTCCGTGTTAAACTTCATATATCAACACAAAATTGTGCTGAGTTCAAAAACAAATTACTGTTGACTCCAACACAATTTTTGTTACTTTCAACACAATTCTGGTGCCAAAATGGCTTCAACACAATCCCCTTCGCAGTGTAACGACGAACCTAAGTAAACTTCGATGTGAAAGCCCCGAGATGAATTGATACAAGGGGAAGGTCGACACCGAACGGAAGGACTTCCACTCTCACCGACGACCGACGATGGTGAATCGTAGGAAAACGCCGAAAATGAATATAAAATATGCATCTCGCAAAACGATGCGTGAAGAACGGCGTTATTGCGTACCGGAACGTCTAACAGATGTACGAGAACGACGCACAGGTGTATGAGACAACGTGACGGCGTAATGGAACGTCGTCAAGGTGTAACAGAATGACGCAATGTGAAAAACGGGAGAAACGTTGTGTGTGAAAAACGGCGTAGAGATTTCCCCATTTGCTTCCACCTAATGTACATACATGCTCACAATGGAGCAGGATACAACCTTATAAAAGTACGAGAAAACGACGTAACGGCGAGAAACGACGTACAGGTGTACGAGGACCACGAGACGACGTAATGGAACGTCGTTGAGGTGCGAAAAGAGAAAGGCGTTGCAAACAGTAACCCCGAACTCGACTGTAATGAAATTAGAAACGCAAAGGAGATGAACACATTAAATGCTCCTAGCGTTAATCACAAACGTAACTGCGCCTGGTAGTAACAACACCGACATCCAGAACAAAGAGATTTCCACGTAAACTAGAAAGATCCTCAAAGAATTTAAATTCCCGAAGAGAGGAAATACATTTGAAGTCTCTCGCCGGCAGATAAAGTAAGGTCATTAAAATTCAGAATTTGAAATGACCTACGACGAACAAGCTGTCGAGAAGAAACGGTAAAGAACATTGCTAAAGAGCAGTCTGTTGTTCTTGTAGACTGTACCGGTAATCATACTCCGTAGAAAAACTATAGAAGACTTCACGAATTTGCGCGTCATTCTTGCGCAGGGCTCAAAATACAAGAAGACCGCTCGATGAAATAGTCTAATGCTGTCCCAGGCAGAAGACTGAGAAAACTTGAGGCTTGATCCTTGCCCGGCCAACAGACCAGGAGAAGATCAATAAACACTCCACGTGTCGTCGAACGAGAGTATTTCTAAAGATTTCCCGGAGAAATACACTCACACTCAAGCTAATAATTATAAAATTTCTCAGAGAGAAGAAATAAAATTAATGCTCAACTCAATCTGAATTGTAAGTATAATTCAGTATATAGATGGGACCAATTTGATGTGAAACATAAACAAATCACAATGTTTAGTAACGGAAATTTGTGTTTCAAAGAATAGCACACTTTCACAATAAACAAGGGTGAGTGAGTGAATAGGGTTTACTCACTCACAATAAACAAACACGTGATCTCTTTTGTCGTTCAACACACCCTTAATTACATAAAGAGAGTAGTAAAGAAGCTCATTAAAATGTAACAAAGCATCGTAGTGAACAGGCTTGAGTTGTGGTTACGAACACAAACGCAACAACAACGTAAGCATGAAAGGCAGAGAAAAACCTCTAAGTTCTCTCTTGATCACAGGATATCAAATAAACATAATAATACTTGATAAAACAAGAGATTACATTTTGGTAGGAACAATGAACTGAATGCATGAAAGTGAAACTACCAAAAACTGCAAGTCCGAACAGAAGATACAACAACAACATGGAAATTGACGGACTGCTTATAAAGAATCGGATCTCCCCGGCGGGGAAGACGAACTTCCCGCGTCAGGCGAGGATACTTTTCACAATACTACTGAAGATTTACACAAAATTCAATGCATAAATTCGTGAATCAATGAAACAAAAACCTGTTCGTTTATCATACAGATCACGACAAAAAAATATCCCAGCCACAATAAGCTCACATACTGACCGATAACAAACGGGGTCGTGAGAGAGAATCCTTGTTGTCCAAAGAAAGAAAAACGAGTTTGAACAAGTCAGACCACTTATACAAAAGTCCCACATCAAACACAGCGGGCCGAAACTCATTGTTTGTGTGGAGACGCGATATTGAATACACACTGTCTACCGCAGGACTGTGTTATTAGTTGAGCGTGAGATTTCATATTGACTTTTAGAAAACATCGTCGGACGTTCATTTCAAGATATAGAAAAATCATGGCTAAAATTTTGAAATCTCCGACAAGAGCAAATTATTTTAGCGACGTACGTCCGAAGACACTAAACACGTGGCTGACGGTAAAACAAACCGTGTGGGTCTAAGCGAATCCAAAAATTGCCACGAGCGACAAAATTTAGAAACAACCGGGATAGAAATGTCAGACAAAATTATCCCAGAAATATTATTTAATTAACCGCAATAGAACCATTGACAAAAGTGACATAGGCGAGATAACATGCGGCGAGGTAGCATTCTTTTGTCCGAAGGAGACAATGGACTGCTCAGGTAAAACCGACCTGGATCTAGAGGCCTTTGTTGGCCTGAACAATGGAACCGGTTTTACAGGGACTCGAGACAAAGGAATACCGGTGGAGGTCAGACTGTCTAGAAGTTGAATATTATCTACCTGTAGGAACGGTCCCACTGGGAGGAAATATTTACAGACGCCGATGAAACCGGACTTTGAAATCTATGTGACAAATCTAAACCGACACCGCTGAGATCCTCGATGGATTTCATGTCATACACAAGCGCAATTTCCAAAAGCCGTCTATCGCTCCGATAGAGCGGGATCCTCAGAGGCACGCAATAAATGAGCACGTCGGACCTGGGCATAATTCCTCCAGGCAGACGAATCCCATGACACACTCCGCACACGTGGCTTTGCGATAGCACAAATCTTTACAAGCAAAACAAACCGTGTGGGAGTCCAAACGGGACAAAACTTGCCCACACGTACGACAAGAATTAGAATTCGGAACAGAAACCTCAGACATAACTAATGTAAGAAGAATTTCCGAAAAGAAAAACACAAGTCAATCTTGATAAAGGATATAACCGGCGGTTACAACAACACAGCTGTATTGAATTAACACTTCCTTGATGTGCACTGGTCGAGTACAAACAGGAGAAAAAGGATAGGAATGGCGTGAGCAGAGCTTATATAGCAACTCCACTGGGATGAATGAGAGAGAGCTCCCCTAGGGGCAGACAACTCCCCTCTAGGGGAGACAACTTTTAGTTTTAACTTCCGTTTTAACAGTTTGTATTGTTCTTCCTAATGGAGATTAGGCATTTAATCAAAGCAGGTTTACGATTTGGGTAATAAATAACAAGGTTCTAATGTAAACGGTTCTCCTTATGCTGCCGACGAAAGGATTCGGATGGACCGACTCATTACCGGACAATTGCATACGAGAGCCTACTTCGTAGAAATAATGAATACATAAGGGTCGGAACGTTGTTTATTCGTGTAAATTGCGTCAATATAGAAGGGTTTGCTTTGTTTCTAAATACATTTATAGAGTTCAGTGCACACCTGTGTATGTTGCAGACACCACGGAGTACTATTAACAATTCTGAGTGGCCTTATCTTATGATACGGGCAGACCAGATCACTTTATCAAATTCTCAGTACCGTCATCTAGATAGGAGACATTATAGGTATAGGACTGAGGAGAGTTCAGTCATGCATTTTACCTCCAATCTGACATCGCTGATGTAACGCGATATTAATGTAAGTATTCCCGCGTTGGAAATTGTATTCATGTCGTGTTACATATGCAATGCTGATATATGATAATTGAACACACTAAATTTAATTGACAAAGATGAATTATTAAGATTATCAAGGTTCGCAGCTTCTTTCATCTTGTAAAACGACGTTCATCGCGCGGATACTCGATTGGTAGTCGACAGGAACTCCTAAAAGCTTTAATTTGGTGTGTTGCATTACTTACAGGACTTCACGCCTCGTCAACGGCGAACTGCCTAATAGCTCGTCGAGACTGATCTAGCGTTATATAATTGGATAGTTGAAATCAACTAGCTCTTTACATATCACTCAAATACCCGACGGGTAAATAGGCAAATACCATACATGAAATCGGGAAAATGTTTTTTATTATATCTCCAAAACTATTATTGACAGCAATCTTGAAATTTCACAAGTAAACACATATATATATTCACCCCATGATACCGAAATCTAGTTATGACTGGCCGACTGGTTTTCACAAAATTTGAATAAAGCGTAAATTTGCTAATTATCTTCTAATCTTTCTGGTATCTTTTCAAGGGTTCTAGTGTTTTTCTGTTACATCATGTAATGACTTACATTGATGTGCAAATTTCAGCTTGGAATTTCCAACAGTTTTCGAGTTATGGCGGTGTAGTCGCAAAAATATCCGTAGCCATATCTCAAAAACCAAGGTCAAGGTCAGCTTGAAAATTCGGTGACGTCATACGTTTTAAGGGGTACAAATGTGTTAAATTACAGATTCCTGCAAGTTGTAGTTTTCGATAAAAGTACATACAATGCTTTTTACATTTTGTGATATTCAAGGTCAAGGTCACATTGGATGGTTTTATAAATAGCGCCAAAAGAAAGTCAATATTGTACTCACTATTGCGTCATTGTTTTGTCACTGTCAGTGTTTTAGTTTTTCAGTAAATGGAAGCCGTATTTTCGACATTTGGATGCTTACCATTTCAAAGGTCAAGGTCAAGTTCTAATACTGTAAGTGCTGACCTTGTGACGTCATGTAGGCCACGTGACCTTATTTTCAGGCTGATTGCATAAGCCATTCAAGAGTTGAACACCAAAACTTGCACTCATATAGAGACGCACCTGGAGGTCAAAGGTCAAACTGAAGGTCATATTCTTTCAGGTCATCAAAGTGTTAATTAACAAATAGAAGAATCAATGCCGAATCAATGTAAAATGGCGGGATTTAAAAAAGATTAAAGGCGAGATAACTACCTTTTCTTCTTATGTAGCACTTCGAAAATATAACTAGCACATGGCCATATATAACACTTACGAGCCCTCAACTTTCTTTCAGATATGTTCGTTAGTTTTCACTGCACAGAGGTCACAAGCAAAACAGCACCAAGGGAGAGAACTCGCGAACTTCTTGTCTGACCTACTTATTTTATTGTATTGGTTTATTGACAATATCTTCAAAGATTTACAGTCTAAATCTCAACCAATTCTAAGCCGTTTGGTCAATATTCACTAAATGATTTTTCACTTTAAAAGCTTATAACTCGAAAGGCCAAGGTCAAGGTCAAACGTGCAGCCGATCCGCCAAACTTTAGACCCATACCTATGTGTGTGACAATTATTGTAACTGTAGAGCGAACTGTTTCGACTGTAGGGCTTAGACAAATTTGGATAGAATAATAATCCGTATAGAATAACAATATTAAACATTTATAAACAATGTTACTATTTATAACCAAACCAAACCTGCTTTGATTAAATGCCTTGATCTCCGTCGGAGATATACAATACAAACGTTAAACGCCAGTTTAAAACCAAAAGTTATCTCCCCTGGGGAGTTATCCTCCCCAGGGAGTCATCTCCCTTCAGGGGAGCTCACCCTACTCTCTCCTGGGGAGTTATCCTCCCCCAGAGAGTAGTCTCCCTTTACGGGAGCTCTCCTGCTCAGCCTGGATATAAAAGCCAGCTCCCAGCATATACTCCTCCTCTTTCTCATTGTTTTATAAACCGAGACCTGTGGTGTACAAGGCCGCGGAGTGAGGGGAAGGATGGGAGGGCCATTACATCAAAGCAGGTTTGGTTTGGTTATAAATAGTAACATTGTTTATAAATGTTTAATATTTATTGCCCAAACCGACACCTGCTTTGATTAAATGCCTCACTACCAACATATGGAGGTGGGAACCTCGGCCTTAAAGGAATTGCAATGGCAGGCTGAATATCCGCTGAGATAATCACATACAAGACACAATAATATTCAACAAGAAACCTTAGCTAGCAATGCAAAAAGGTAATCATGAATATAAGTAAGTGGCTACTTATCTTGTTGCATGTCTCCATGCAAGTAGCTGTTGTCTTGGATGTGGAGCACAAAGATACCCTCCGTATAGGGACTCATGGAATCTTGCCAGGAATGAGCACTTGGAGGGCAGCGAGTATGAATTGGGAAGAGTTCTGTCTCCAAGATAGCATACCAGGTGTCCAATTTCGTGATAGTGGTAGTGGTGCGAGATTTTACCGCCATGTGAAACGTGTACCCGAGCACACGAATCCAGCGAGTAAACAGGGATGAGAGGGGTCTAATGGTACGCCCTCGTACCAAACCTGACGCTTTGAACCACCTTGACCCATAGTCAGTCCTTGATGCTGATACTGTACTGTTAAGAGTTGATAGCGGAGCTTCTGAGACTACGTCCTCATCAATCTCTGAGATGGACTGGAAGAAGAAAACAAAGCTTTAACCTGACATGACACAAACAAAAACTGCAGTAAAGACAGATTAAAATCATAATTGTGGCAAGCTTTAAAAGATAACTCGAGAGATGGCGGATGGCCAACTGATCTATTACTTTTCATAGGTGACCTAAAAAGAACACAGATGTGATCATAATTCTCAACAAACAGAACCACGGACGGAGACGCAGTGGTTAATTATGGAGTAGTAATAGAAGTTACTTATCTTTGAATGTCATCCATGAAGCTGTGATCATGGTTGTGGTGATCAATTTACCACCACAGTAACCCGGGTACCTGAGCACCATGAGATCGGGAGTAAGCATGTAGGAGAGATAATTACAAACAAGACACAATAATATTCAACAAGAAAACCCTGGCCAGAAACGCAGTAAGGTAATCATGAATATAGGGCCGGTGATAATTAATGGTTCGTTTCGCGTAACCAGCCCTCATCTATATTTTGAAGGCAAATAATTAAAAACCCTGAGGGATTTACATTTTCATGAGTAAAACTTGCTCATTTCCATATTTGTACACAATTGGTTTGCACTCAGCATGTGTATTTTTACAACCAAGGTTACGAGAAACAAACAACCAACCAACCGTGACCTAAGTAAGTGGCTACTTATCTTGATGCATGTCTCCATGCAAGTAGCTGTGGAGCACAAAGATACCCTCCGAACAGGAACTCATGGAATCTTGCCAGGAATGAGCACTTGGAGGGCTGCGTGTATGAGATGGGAAGAGTACTGTCGCCAATGTAGCATACAAGGTGTCCTATTCTGTGATAGTGGTAGTGGTGCGAGTAAACAGGGATGAGAGGGGTCTAATGGTACGCCCTCGTACCAAACCTGACGCTTTGAACCACTTTGACCCCAGTCAGTCCACATTCCGCTTGATATCCAACTCTGTGTACTTTAATCTTTGATGCAGATTGGAATGTTGAGAGTTGACAGCGGAACTTCTGAATCTACTCTGAACTGTGAGTTGACTGTTAGAAGACTCAGATGATATGATCTAGAAGATCATAGCTCTAACCTGAAATG
Source organism: Hanleya hanleyi (assembly GCA_036873755.1). NCBI lineage: Eukaryota > Metazoa > Mollusca > Polyplacophora > Lepidopleurida > Hanleyidae > Hanleya > Hanleya hanleyi. Next base: position 23,505 of record JAVTVY010025793.1, read on the forward strand.
ACACAAGCAGAATCGCATTAAAGGTATAGAATATAACTCACCATTGTGTCAGGCTTGATTGTTGACTTAAGAGTCTGCGATTTGCAATCTGAGCTATAACTTCTTCATTGGTGATCAACTAGTATGTGGACTTATGATATGTTTGAGAGATGAGATGAGATGATACAGCAAGCTGGCAGACTTGCTGCGATGATACAAAATGCCACCCCCCCCCCTCTTTTTGAAAAGTTACTCGACCACGTGCTGGGCAGCCACCCATGGCCCAAGCATGGTCACTCTATCTGATTGCACTGACATGTCTCTCAGACAGAAGTTAGTGAATGTGGAATTTGCCGTCCAAGCACAAGCCTGAACAATTTCATTGAGGGATACGTTCTTCCATAACGGCCATGACGTAGCGATGGCGCGAATTTCCTGCAGAAGACAGTAGCGGAGGAGCGTCAATGGCCAATTGATATGACCACTTAATGGTTTCCTTTAACCACGAAGCAATGGTATTCTTAGTAATGTCACGAGTCGCCGAGGGACGAAGAGACAAGAATAACAGACGACGCGAGCCCCGACCGGAATCGGTACGAGTGAGATAGTAGCGTATGGCTCGAACAGGGCTTAACAGAAAGGTCGTCTTCTAGACCATGTACAAAGTCTGACAACGCAGGAATGGAGTACAAACGTTGCGCACACGGACCTAAGCGAACACTCATTTTTGGCGATGAACTCCGGAATAGGCCGAAACGATACACGAGACCAATCCGCCGTCCAGGTCATCGATGAACTCTCAAGAGCACGAAGTTCAGACACTCTAGACGCCAAAGCAAAAGCCGCAAGAAAAACCGTCTTGTAGGCCACAGCTTTAATAGAGGCGGACACTAAGGGTTCAAAGGGCGGATGAATCAGAGCACACAGAACCACACCAATATCCCATTTAGGTAACAGCTGTCGAGTATGGCGAGACTGTAGCGCGAACGCTCGAATGAGCGCCGAGATATTGTCGTTTAGACTAATGTCGATGCCTGCAGAAAGACGTAAAACCCTCGCCAAAGCAGACCGATACCCCTCAATGGTACTGATTTGAAACTTCTTGTCACGATGGAGATGGAGATGGAGAAGGAAAACAGCACTAAGGAAACAGAGGCAGAATCGGGATTGGCATCACGTTCTCGGCACCAGGAGACGAAATAGGCCCATTACGCTTGATAGCTGCGATGTAAAAGACCGACTGGGGTTGAAAAACATCGTCTTTATTTTTTTTATTTTTTTTTTAAATTATGTGAAGTCTGGCATCCCACCTAGACTATCAGCCTGAAATGAACACCCCACATGACGATGTGGGGGACTGCCACCCAAAAACAGAGGTGGAAATAGAGAGGTCAATACCCGCCTAATGGACTGAGGGATGACGTCTGTAATAAGACAGAAGGCACTGCAGTGACCGAAGTAGAATGCGATCATAATGAATAAGGTCCTGCATAGAAAAAGACAAGTCCTACTAGTTGATGACCAAACAACTAATGCCCACGTCTAAAACTGGTCCAACGGTCTATACGGGACGAAGCACTTGAAGGAGAGCCATAAACTTGACAGCACCAGCTACAAAGTGTCACACTGTGTAACCATAAGGCTTACATCAATTTGAATGAAGCATGAAACTTAACTTTCTCTCCGTGCTTGAATAACAGGAGATGAAAAATGAACTTCCTGTGATCGAACCACAAGGGGCACCACCGTAAGTAAACCGCGATGTGAACGGTCCAAGCGATGGGGGTAAACCCGCGATAAAGACGCATCGCCGAATCGTCCTATTAGCTGTATGAGAAAAACAACGTAATGCGAAACGCGACGTAGTGATTTTCCCAAAATCTTACAAATCAGTTCAAATTTATTGTACATATACGCTCACGAAAGAGCAGGGTAAAACCTTAGAAATGTACGACAAAAACGACGTTGAGGGGAACAGGAACGACGTTAGTGAAGATGAATCTGAAAACTGTAGTCGAAACTGGAAAATTTCACAGTGGAGTACGAAACAAAACAGTCGTAATCTGCGAGACTTGTAATGAGATTTGAAATGCATCTAGGAGATGAACATCATCAATGTTCCCAGCGATAAAACGAGAGCATTACTCCGAGGAAGTAACCTCCCTGACAATCAACACCAAGAAACTTCCGCGTAAACTAGGAAGATCTTAAATAAGATTAACAATTCCCCGAAGAGAGCCCACATGTTGATGTCTCTCGCCGGTAGATGAACCAAAAGGTCTTAAATGTCACAAATTGAATTGACCAACCAAAACAATGTACAAACAAGACTCGCCCCCTTATTAGAGGTCCACTGCACATAAAACCTCAAATGGAATAGAATAAATTATCCGGTTTTTAAATAGACAAGCTCAGCTTAATCTCCGTGGCGCAATCGGAAGCGCCCGGTTGTCTTACCTTAATAAAGATAAGGATGAAATAAATGCTGTAGACCAAAAGATGTTTGGACGAAGCTATCTAAGAGAAAAATATTGCTAAAGAGCAGTCTGCTTATTGAGAAACTTCAGGCCTGATCCAACCCGACCACGGACAGGGTAAAGATCAATAAATACCCCACGTGTCGAACGAGAGCAATTCTAAAGACTTCTCGGAGAAATAAAGAAAAGATTTCTCAGAAAAGGAAAATAAGATTAAAGCTCAACCCAATTTGAATTGTACATCTAATTTAATACAGCGCTGGGAAAATTTGGATGTGACAAATCACAATGCAATATTTACTAACAGAAAAATGTGATCCAAAGAATAGCACAATTTCTTAATAAACATCTCGTGATCTCTATTGTTGTTCAACACCCCTTGATTACACAAAGAGTGTAATAAGATAGCTCATTAATATTTAACAAAGAGCCATAGTGTATAGCTTTTGGCTTGTAATAACGAAGACAAACGCAACAACAACACGTAAACACAAAGACAGAGGAAAAACTCTGCAAGTTTCCTCTTGTTTTCTTTTTATCACAATGATATCCAATAAACGGAAATTATAACACTTGATAAAACAAGAGACTAAATTCTGGTAGGAGTAAACGAACTGCATGCACAGAAGCAAACCTCCCACAATTGGAAAAAGTCGGCAACACAAGAACAAATGACAGATTGCAAACTTTTACTCTGCAGCCTGTAATAATCAGAAGTCATAATACTTTGAAGCATTTTTATTCCGTGAAGACAAAAACTTTTACCTTCAGTCCGACACTGTAAACATTCTGCCAAGTAGCTGTAAACACAAACGCGACGATCCAAAACACGGGACGAGAATATACGTCGCAAATGGAGGTCGTAAATCCGTAATGTGAACATTCAAAGCCGAGAAGAAACGCCCTTCCATAAAATGAGAGGCGAATTTCTTTAGATAAATAGCAGTGGAAAATTTAAATCGTAATAAGAGATACAGAACGATTTTTATTCCTAATGTAAGAAACAGCCAGAGAATGACCAAATGACAAAGGAGTCAGCAAAGTACACGCGGTGAGATCAAATTCTTTTGTCCGACGGAGACAATGGAGTGATCCGACCGACAGAACCTGGCCATTGTCTGACTGAACAAAGGAACCGGTTTCCCAAGGCCTCCTGACAAAGCAAGACCTGAGGAGGCTAGGCTATCAAGTACACCTAAATTATCTTGTTGTACAACCGTCCCACTAGGTGGTATAAATTCCCCAGACCCAGACGAAGGAGTCAGACTTCTAGTATTACGGGATAAATCTAACCCAGGACCCATATCTTGATTGATTTTAATGTCCTCAACTAGAGAAATTTCCACCACCCGTCTATCGACTTCCGATAGATCGGGGTTCTCAGAAGCCTGAAGCAAATATGACCTACAGGCTTGAGCATAATTTTTCCAAGTATCATTATCCCAAGACACACATTCATTACACGTGTTATTTCTATAACAAATTTTGTCCTTACAGACAAAACATCGCGTATGGTCATCCAAACGAGTCGAAATACGACCGCACGCATGGCAAGAATTTGAAGGGATGGGAACAGAATACTCAGACATTATTTATGAAAGAAAATATTTCGGAAATAAACTTAGAACAAGAACAAGTTGTGTGACAACAACTTGTATAAACTTTGAACAACAACTGTATTGCAATCCAAACTCCTGACGTGCACCACTGGAGGTACAAACGAGAAAGAGGAGGAGTATATGCTGGGAGCTGGCTTTTATATCCAGGCTGAGCAGGAGAGCTCCCCTAAAGGGAGACTACTCTCTGGGGGAGGATAACTCCCCAGGAGAGAGTAGGGTGAGCTCCCCTGAAGGGAGGATAACTCCCCAGGGGAGATAACTTTTGGTTTTAAACTGGCGTTTAACGTTTGTATTGTATATCTCCGACGGAGATCAAGGCATTTAATCAAAGCAGGTGTCGGTTTGGGCAATAAATAGGTCTTTCCATTCGTGATGGACCAGTATGTAGTATATGGGTATATATGCCTGTATCTCTACAATCAGACCTGAAGGCGGACAGGTGATTTTCTAGCAGTAAATGATATACTATTGACTGTTTTAGGCTGAATAACACCAATAGTATTCCATTTCATCATATGCAGAACTGAACTCTCAGATGCCTGCTCAGATAATTCAGTAAGATCTGCCTCAGGGAGTTCCACATCATCTTAATTCTTCCCATGAGTGAGTGAGTGAACAGAATTCAACGACGCTTTCAACAATATTTCAGCTATATTGCGACGAACCAACTAAGCACCACCCATCCAAGATGCGTTCCTGCTACTTCAAAGAAGAAATCTTGGAAACAGCATGGAACCAGACACCCTCCATCCACTCTATAAAACACTGAGGACAGCACACAAGACACAGACAGGACGCTTACATGGTGCAATAAAGACAAGTGATATTACAGTGCTAGACATCACATTATCAAGTTCCTGTTGCTTCTCAGCAAAATGCATTGAAGCAACCGAAACAAGCATCAAAAGCACAACAACAGTGTAAGATCAAAATCAGTTTAATATTCTCATAACTTTAGTGATCTTCTACTCAGTGATTTGCTTCGCAGAAATAAATAAAAGGTTGGACTATTTACAATATATATTTACAGGCTTGCTAATTTCGTTTTTACAATATACCACAAATTTACAACTTCATCATAATATACAGATTTGATCAAAATATCAGCACAGATCAATTTACATTTTTTAAACAATATACAACAAATATACAAGTTTTCAACAACTTAGTCATCATTGTCTGATGCACGTCTATTGTAACATCACAAATACATATGTTCAACTTACTAAGTCAATTCGGCACATAGTCAATACATTTATACATCAAAATATACACAATGACACATTATAAGACATGCTAAGACAGTTACATTTTAAAACACCATAGTACCAACATAATTTAAAGGGCAAAAAATATTATTGACTTCCCATCAAATTAGAAGTCATGTATGTTCATTGATAGAACCAAGTTGCACAGATGTAATATAGGATTGGTTGACTTCTGAGATACAATATGATGGAGGGATTAAAAGTTCCATTGTAATGCATGTCCATTGTTATACAATGCTGTTACTCATTATTGTTCAATGCTGGCAACTTCCATCACCTGTTAATCGGCCAATTTCTGCCAGAAAGTGATGCATTTGGTCTTATAACATCACCAAAATGGTCTGTAAGATAAATATCATGAAAATTAATGTACGTAGCACATTTTCTGCAAATTTTTAAGGGGGTTCGTTGCCTTTTATATGCAAAAAAGTTGATGATAAAGCCTCAAAAATAGCAGACATATTGAAGTACTACTCGAGAAAAGAGCATATCCAAAAAAACATATATTTTGGCTTTTTTAAAACAGTTTCATACGAGTGAAAGAATCTATGAGATAACATGGATTTTAATTGGATTTTAGGGTTCAATCAAAAATAGACATGAAATGATAGAAACAAAATTGACATGGTGAACATCAATTTTCTCTGCTAGTAACTTCACCGCATGTATTACTGATTAAAATTAGCCAAAAATGGGTCCTTCACCATGCTGAATTCTGACAATAGAGATAAGAGCCAAAATTGCAAGTTAAAAGATGAGAAAAAATATGAAATCTGAGGTGTACATAGGTATGATGAATATTGAGTGTAATTGGAGTTTTCAGTCAGATAGTCGAGATTTTAGTTGTCAACAGTTTTGAGGGATATACGTACTAAGTTTATCATTCATTATCAATTGATTTGTCTATAAATGTAGGTTAATATATCGGGCAACTTCTGGTAGATGAAAGGGAACAACCCCCCCCCACCCCCCCCCCCCTTAAAGGAACAATGATATCCACAAAATCTATGTGAAGTGCAGAATTTGTCTCAGCATCTAGACACTCTTTACTTCAGCACCAAACAAACTGGTGACAAAAATGTCCAATTCGTCCAAATTTGACAACAAAATTTATAGTTGTTAGTCATTAAACAAGATCTTTTCTGAGCCTTTGCAAAAACAATTTGACCATATAGATGAGAATAACATGTACAATGGAGTTACCAATCCCTCTACTACTATATCCCAGATATTATACATGTAAGTACAAGTGCTGATTCAATGAAATACTCATTGAAGCTCTTGTCACTAACTTAGAATGAATGTTGATGACAAATTAGAACATTAATTTCCTATCTTATAACACTTTGATAATCTAAAATTGCACAATTGTCACCTTTGAATTGTTTTTGTAGGTCACATACCTTTCAAGTTCAAATTAGCTTGCAGGAAACCAAATGTGGTCAGTAAAATGCCCCCAGAGTGGGCCTAGTCAAGAGGTAAAAATTGAACAGAAATAGTAGGGAAAAGCACTTGCACAGCAAGATTTGCTAAAACAAATTTTTAATATGGTACATGGTGCAGAAGAAATATACATGGCATTAATAAAATATGATATCAAACTTAAATGGAATTTGCACAAAAGCCCAAAATTAAATTGCTGTACTAAATGTGTGAAAAGACAGAACAAAATTGGTGAAGAGACTCAATATTACAGCTTGAATGTGTTGAGTCGGAAAAAGCACAATGAAGCATGCATTAGGCTACAAGTGCACAGTGTCTATATGGGTATCCACAGGTATGCATGTTTTCAACAAATTGAAGTTAATAATGAATTTATATCCATAACTTCATTTATAGAATTATTTAATTTATGCTTGGAACGCAATGCATCATATAACTGTAAGAACTTGTTCTTGTTGGAATACTTAACAAAAACCAGTATCGATTTATCTTTAACAGTATAAATATTTTCCCCCTGAGGGGTACTATTACAATTTCAAAGCACCTTCACAAGTATCTTAGTGTCAGATAAAGTGGAAGAGCAGATATTGCACCCATCTTCAAGGTAGCCATACCATTCCATCCACTCATTCCACACACGGGTATACTAGTCTGGAGAAGTGGATGGAATGGTCTGGCTACCCATCTTCAAGGCTGAATAGGGAGCTGTCATTATTCAAGGCTGAACAGGGAGCTGCCATTATTCAAGGCTGAACAGGGAGCTGTCATTTTACAAATACAATACATCAGTGAAAACCCTCATCTATATCAAAGCAATCTATCGCAATAACAAGGAAGAATTACACTGCTTGAATATCTGTCACAAGGTCAAAATTCATTTATATACTAGTTTAAATCAAACATGAAAATGTGTTTTCATAACAGGTTGAGTGAGGGCAATGGTGATGAGAAAGGCGTGAATGTTCAGAATGAGTCCAGAGCGATAAACGAAACTTAATTCTGATTTTGATATGTTATCTGTCAAATTCTAAATTTTGTGAACTGAATATATGGTAAATTCCTTCAGTATCAGCGACTCTTTATTGAGTTGGAAAAGGTTCACTTTTCTCCAGGTCTGTGATTATGTCCCCTAGCTACATTTGTATTTGTTAACTATCTAAGCTCCCATGCACAGACTATTTAAAAGTGCTCAGGTTTTACGAATGATGACCTCCATTCTCCGGTCATGAATACTTAGCAGTTTAACTATACATTAGTACAATTTGAGAAAAAAATAAATAATAAAAACTTCATCTCAAATATTCATAGGTGGTCTCCAAACCTAAAATGAATGTCTTCATTGACTAGTACAAAGTTAAAACACATCATTTTCACAGGTTCAATACTTCACAAATACCGGTTTTAAATAAATGATGTTTTCCCATTCAACCAACTGACATTAGGAATTGATTATTATAATTATATATTACCAGAAGTTCATAAAATCTATGGACTACTGATATTACCAATGTTGATTAATACTTGATTATGCAGTTTTTGTTCACTATTATTAATAGGGGTAATCCATGTTTAGACTCTAAATATCTTATCTATAAATACCTCGAGGAGAGGTTGTATGCCAGACTGTAAATATAACTGGTTTTTCATTCTAAATATGGCCAGTTGACAAGTATTGTTGTCATCCAGGATTCAGGTAGACCGGATGGGTTTCTATATCATATGTACTATTTATCAATAATAAAGAAGTATTTATTTGTTCTTCTGTCCATAACTACTCTATCAATTGATACTCAGTCATCTTGAAAACGTTTTGGAATCAGATTGAAATTGAATTGAAGTCAGGTGGTGATAAGAAAATAAACAAATTTTCACATTCAATATATTAATTATTAGATACAAAAAATGGTAAACCACCCAACCTTGTGGAGAATGTTACTTGCTGATTAGATATTACCTAAGAATTACTGGACAAAATGTGTGAAGTAGACCGTGTCACAAGATTAGCACCCAGACACTAGTTTGATAAGCTAAGCTTTAAAACAGAAAAAGAAAAAAGGAACATTTTTTAAAATATCAAATAAAGACGGTTTTAAAGAATCTGAGGGGAAATATAATAGACAGATACACGCACACAAGTGCAACACACACCTCCAACCACTTAGGTCCAAATACTGATGAAAACCCTGGGAGACATTAGAAATATGGGAACATGGATGAAGACAAGACTGCTGGGCATTGAATCTAAGGTAATGAGCAATGCCAAATATAGAGACAGAAGATCACAGGGCATGAAAATACAAAATATGAATAGATTGACAAAATATACGTAACCACTTTTCACAGAATTTCATTGACTTGCTGAAAATTGGTTGAAATGACACCAGAGTCAAACTGCAACCCTCGACAGCTAAGCCAATCAGTCCGCTCAGAGTTGAATTATTTTGTTTATAAGCCAGAAACTTACGTCGTCATTTGTTCTGCTCATTGTTTCATTTCCCATGATGTTGGAAGCTAATTTCTGGCCATTTTTTTAACGGACAGTCATCGTGAGGTTAGTGAAGAGTGTAATTGCGAATTTCACATATCTGTAGAATCAATTTTCAGCAGGGTTGATGCGTAGCTAGAGGAAAAGAGAACTTCCCATAAATGAGATGTATGTATATAATATCTAAATATATACAGTAAGATCTCATAGACTATATAGAGGATTAATGGAGGTCAGAGACTGGAGTCAAATTTCTAAAAAGACATCCATGAGAATGTTTCATACAATAATGCTATCACAATCACTATAACATTGCAATCTTTGTGCAAATGAACGGATAAACAGTATATCATATTAAAATAAATATATTATTTAACTGCATACGCAATTTGATTGGACAGTACTGGGTTACAACAATTCTGGTAATCTAAGAGCAGGTAACATTGGGTCAACACAATTCACCCAGAAATTGGCACAGCTTGTGTGGTACTGCCGCCCACCATACGTTAACTTTGACAAATCTTTTTCCTTGTTGAAACCTTTACTCCGTGAATCCACATTAAGCAAACACACTCCACATGCCTTAAGCTGTGATGCCGTGTCGTCAGATTTTAACAGAGCATTCCTGTAGTCCAGGGAGGAGGGGTCAGGCTGAAACAGATTAAAGGGATTTCCTAGAGATCACATTGCAAAAATTTAAAAGAAATAAGAAAACAAATCTGTAAACTTTGGTACCAGTTTCATTAAAATATTCCACTCGGTTGTCGAGTTATGGCTGTTTGAAAACTGGCAAGCACTCTTCAGACAACTTCAGCAGTGATGTCACGGCAGGAACAAGTCGAGCGGTCATCTTGATTTCTGCATCTCTTAGCCTACATATCGCCATTTTAGGCCTCTCCAAATTTGTCAATTTTAAGTCATCTAGAAAGCTTTTTTATGCAAAATGCCACGAAGGTGTGTCGTGGGAGGGTGTAGTAACACTACAGCTTGTGGTGTGAGTCTTCACCAGTGGCCAAAAGACGAGAATATAGGTAGAACTTGGATGAAGTTTGTGACGACTATGAGAGCATGGACGACCGGGCCCGCGAAGTACACAACAATCTGCTCTCCACACTTTGATCGGGAGGCCACATTTGAAGAGCTGAGCAGCGTCGCTATCGAGCTTGGATACGTTCCAAAGTTAAAAGCCACAGCCATACCAACCATCAAGCCAATGAATAGAAGAGGCGGAGGAAATAAGGAGAATGAAAATGCTCCAAATTCGATTCGGCCTGGACTCACGACTTCGCCTTCGGCCGTTGATGACGGACACGAAACAGCGCGGGCCTTTATGCCCGCCTGGACGACTGCCGTCTCCGGGCGGACGTTTGCTGCCCACGCTCTCCTCGCCTTAGTGAATTCGTCGGTGTTCCACTCAGGAGCAAAAAACAAAAGCGGATTCATGAGCGAGTTTGACGAGGAAGATATCAATACCAGACTTCAGCTTCACGAGATTGGCTACATCTACGCCAAAAAAAGAATGATCTGCAGTTACAAAGAGGAATAGATCTCGGGTGAATATTATTTTGAATTTTAAATCATATACCGTAATATATGTCTCAAATTATTGCGTGTCGGTGTCCGACGTCGACTCGTCAACAGGCTTGAATTGATAAGGTACAATTCCTGTTCCTGTATTGTTTTCGACATAGTTGCTTGCTTCCACATCTGATCCTTCTTCTGTGTCAAAAATATTTCCATCGGAGTAGCTATCAAAGCTATAATCGCCGTCTGAATCTGAGTGAGTGACCGGTTCCTGCCGTGACGTCATCCGCCAGAATGCGGATTATGAGAATGGCCAAATTTGATCCCATATTACGCATGTTAATGGTCAGTTAAAAAATCAGCAAATTTTTTTTCCCATTACTGTGAAGTATTAACTGTGACTTTCAAACATTTTTAGGCCAAAATAAAACCCGCTGGGGATTCCCTTTAAGGGAAATAAAGGGTAGGTCCGTCATGTATGATACCATCAATTTGGTACAGTATGCGTGCAATATACTTGCTCCTTTTCAATACTTCGTTGAATGGTTCCCCACACGTAGTCCCCATGTTGTAAGGGAGTTCACCTTTATACATAAAGGTGAGATTGAATGATTAGAGAGCTCACCTTTATACACAAAGGTGAGATTGAATGATTAGAGAGTTCACCTTTATACACAGAGGTGAGATTGAATGATTAGAGAGTTCACCTTTATACAGAGGGGTGAGATTGAATGATTAGAGAGTTCACCTTTATACACAGATGTGAGATTGAATGATTAGAGAGTTCACCTTTATACACAAAGGTGAGATTGAATGATTAGAGTTCACCTTTATACACAAAGGTGAGATTGAATGATTAGAGAGTTCACCTTTATACACAAAGGTGAGATTGAATGATTAGAGAGTTCACCTTTATACACAGAGGTGAGATTGAATGATTAGAGAGTTCACCTTTATACACAAAGGTGAGATTGAATTATTCGAGAGTTCACCTTTATACACAAAGGTGAGATTGAATGATTAGAGAGTTCACCTTTATACACAAAGGTGAGATTGAATGATTAGAGAGTTCACCTTTATACACAGAGGTGAGATTTATTAGAGAGTTCATCTTTATACACAAAGGTGAGATTGAATGATTAGAGTTCACCTTTATACACAGAGGTGAGATTGAATGATTAGAGAGTTAACCTTTATACAGAGGGGTGAGATTGAATGATTAGAGAGTTCACCTTTATACAGAGGACAAGAGATTGAATGATTAGAGTTCACCTTTATACACAGAGGTGAGATTGAATGATTAGAGTTCACCTTTATACAGGGAGTGAGATTGAATGATTAGAGAGTTCACCTTTATACACAGAGGTGAGATTTATTAGAGAGAGTTCATCTTTATACACCAAGGTGAATTGAATGAGTAAGAGTTCACCTTTATACACAAAGGTAGCTGAATGATGAAAGTTCACCTTTATACCTAAAGAGTGAGATTGAATGATTAGAGAGTTCACCTTTATATAGAGAGTGAGATTTATTACAGAGTTCATCTTTATACACAAAAGGTGAGATTGAATGATTAGAGTTCACCTTAATACACAAAGAGATGAATTGAATGATTAGGCAGGTTCACCTTTATACACAAAGTGAAATTGAATGATTAGAGAGTTCACCTTTATACACAAAGGTGAGATTGAATGATTAGAGAGTTCACCTTTATACACAAAGGTGAGATTGAATGATTAGAGAGTTCACCTTTATACACAAAGGCGCGATTGAATGATTGGAGAGTTCACATTTATACACAAAAGTGAGATTGAATGATTAGAGAGTTCACCTTCATACACAGAGGTGAGATTTATTAGAGAGTTCATCTTTATACACAAAGGTGAGATTGAATGATTAGAGTTCACCTTTATACACAAAGGTGAGATTGAATGATTAGAGAGTTCACCTTTATACACAAAGGTGAGATTGAATGATTAGAGAGTTCACCTTTATACACAAAGGTGAGATTGAATGATCAGAGTTCACCTTTATACACAAAGGTGAGATTGAATGATTAGAGAGTTCACCTTTATAAGAGGTGAGATTTATTAGAGAGTTCATCTTTATACACAAAGGTGAGATTGAATGATTAGAGTTCACCTTTATACACAAAGGTGAGATTGAGTGATTAGTGAGTTCACCTTTATACACAAAGGTGAGATTGAATTATTAGAGAGGTCACCTTTATATACAAAGGTGAGATTGAATGATTAGAGAGTTCACCTTTATACACAAAGATGAGGTTGAATGATTAGAGAGTTCACCTTTATACACAAAGGTGAGATTTATTAGAGAGTTCATCTTTATACACAAAGGTGAGATTGAATTATGAGAGAGTTCACCTTTATACACAGAGGTGAGATTTATTAGAGAGTTCATCTTTATACACAAAGGTGAGATTGAATGATTAGAGAGTTCACCTTTATACACAAAGGTGAGATTGAATGATTAGAGAGTTCACCTTTATACACAAAGGTGAGATTGAATGATCAGAGTTCACCTTTATACACAAAGGTGAGATTGAATGATTAGAGAGTTCATCTTTATACAGAGGTGAGATTTATTAGAGAGTTCATCTTTATACACAAAGGTGAGATTGAATGATTAGAGTTCACCTTTACACACAAAGGTGAGATTGAGTGATTAGAGAGTTCACCTTTATACACAAAGGTAAGATTGAATGATTAGAGAGTTCACCTTTATACACAAAGGTGAGATTGAATTATTAGAGAAGTCACCTTTATATACAAAGGTGAGTTGAATTATTCGAGAGTTCACCTTTATACACAAAGGTGAGGTTGAATGATTAGAGAGTTCACCTTCATTTACAAAGGTGAGATTGAATGATTAGAGAGTTCACCTTTATACACAAAGGTGAGATTGAATTATGAGAGAGTTCACCTTTATACACAAAGGTGAGATTGAATGATTAGAGAGTTCACCTTTATACACAAAGGTGAGATTGAATTATGAGAGAGTTCACCTTTATACACAGAGGCGAGATTTATTAGAGAGTTCATCTTTATACACAAAGGTGAGATTGAATTATGAGAGAGTTCACCTTATACACAGAGGTGAGATTTATTAGAGAGTTCATCTTTATACACAAAGGTGAGATTGAATTATTAGAGAGTTCACCTTTATACACAAAGGTGAGGTTGAATGATTAGAGAGTTCACCTTCATTTACAAAGGTGAGATTGAATGATTAGAGAGTTCACCTTTATACACAAAGGTGAGATTGAATTATGAGAGAGTTCACCTTTATACACAAAGGTGAGATTGAATGATTAGAGAGTTCACCTTTATACACAAAGGTGAGATTGAATTATGAGAGAGTTCACCTTTATACACAGAGGTGAGATTTATTAGAGTTCATCTTTATACACAAAGGTGAGATTGAATGATTAGAGTTCACCTTTATACACAAAGGTGAGATTGAGCGATTAGAGAGTTCACCTTTATACACAAAGGTGAGATTGAATGATTAGAGAGTTCACCTTTATACACAAAGGTGAGATTGAATGATTAGAGAGTTCACCTTTATACACAAAGGTGAGGTTGAATGATCAGAGTTCACCTTTATACACAGAGGTGAGAATGAATTATTAGAGAGTTCACCTTTATACACAGAGGTGAGATTGAGTGATTAGAGAGTTCACCTTTATACACAAAGGTGAGATTGAATTATTAGAGAGTTCACCTTTATACACAGAGGTGAGATTGAGTGATTAGAGAGTTCACCTTTATACACAAAGGTGAGATTGAATGATCAGAGTTCACCTTTATACACAGAGGTGAGATTTATTAGAGTTCACCTTTATACACAAAGGTGAAATTGAATGATCAGAGTTCACCTTTATACACAAAGGTGAGATTGAATTATTAGAGAGTTCACCTTTATACACAGAGTGATTAGAGAGTTCACCTTTATACACAAAGGTGAGATTGAATGATCAGAGTTCACCTTTATACACAAAGGTGAGATTGAATTATTAGAGAGTTCACCTTTATACACAGAGGTGAGATTGAGTGATTAGAGAGTTCACCTTTATACACAAAGGTGAGATTGAATGATCAGAGTTCACCTTTATACACAGAGGTGAGATTTATTAGAGAGTTCATCTTTATACACAAAGGTGAGATTGAATGATTAGAGTTCACCTTTATACACAAAGGTGAGATTGAGTGATTAGAGAGTTCACCTTCATACACAAAGGTGAGACTGAATGATTAGAGAGTTCACCTTTATACACAAAGGTGAGATTGAATTATTAGAGAGGTCACCTTTATATACAAAGGTGAGATTGAATTATTCGAGAGTTCACCTTTATACACAAAGGTGAGATTGAATTATTCGAGAGGTCACCTTTATACACAAAGATGAGATTGAATTATTCGAGAGTTCACCTTTATACACAAAGGTGAGATTGAATTATTCGAGAGTTCACCTTTATACACATAGGTGAGATTGAATTATGAGAGAGTTCACCTTTATACACAAAGGTGAGGTTGAATGATTAGAGAGTTCACCTTTATACACAGAGGTGAGATTTATTAGAGTTCATCTTTATACACAAAGGTGAGATTGAATGATTAGAGAGTTCACCTTTATACACAAAGGTGAGATTGAATGATTAGAGAGTTCACCTTTATACACAAAGGTGAGATTGAATGATTAGAGAGTTCACCTTTATACACAGAGGTGAGATTTATTAGAGAGTTCATCTTTATACACAAAGGTGAGATTGAATGATTAGAGTTCACCTTTATACACAAAGGTGAGATTGAGTGATTAGAGAGTTCACCTTTATACACAAAGGTGAGATTGAATGATTAGAGAGTTCACCTTTATACACAAAGGTGAGATTGAATTATTAGAGAGGTCACCTTTATATACAAAGGTGAGATTGAATTATTCGAGAGTTCACCTTTATACACAAAGGTGAGATTGAATTATTAGAGGTCACCTTTATATACAAAGGTGAGATTGAATGATTAGAGAGTTCACCTTTATACACAAAGGTGAGTTTGAATTATGAGAGAGTTCATCTTTATACACAAAGGTGAGATTGAATTATTCGAGAGTTCACCTTTATACACAAAGGTGAGATTGAGTGATTAGAGAGTTCACCTTTATACACAAAGGTGAGATTGAATTATTAGAGAGTTCACCTTTATACACAAAGGTGAGATTGAATTATGAGAGAGTTCACCTTTATACACATAGGTGAGATTGAGATTGATATTAGAGAGTTCACCTTTATACAGAGGTGAGATTGAATTATGAGAGAGTTCATCTTTATACACAAAGGTGAGATTGAATTATTCGAGAGTTCACCTTTATACACAAAGGTGAGATTGAGTGATTAGAGAGTTCACCTTTATACACAAAGGTGAGATTGAATTATTAGAGAGTTCACCTTTATACACAAAGGTGAGATTGAATTATGAGAGAGTTCACCTTTATACACATAGGTGAGATTGAATGATTAGAGAGTTCACCTTCATTTACAAAGGTGAGATTGAATGATTAGAGAGTTCACCTTTATACACAAAGGTGAGATTGAATTATGAGAGTTCACCTTTATACACAAAGGTGAGATCACCTTTATACACAAAGGTGAGATTGAATTATGAGAGAGTTCACCTTTATACACAAAGGTGAGGTTGAATGATTAGAGAGTTCACCTTCATTTACAAAGGTGAGATTGAATGATTAGAGAGTTCACCTTTATACACAAAGGTGAGATTGAATTATGAGAGAGTTCACCTTTATACACAAAGGTGAGGTTGAATGATTAGAGAGTTCACCTTCATTTACAAAGGTGAGATTGAATGATTAGAGAGTTCATCTTTATACACAAAGGTGAGATTGAATTATGAGAGAGTTCACCTTTATACACAAAGGTGAGGTTGAATGATTAGAGAGTTCACCTTCATTTACAAAGGTGAGATTGAATGATTAGAGAGTTCATCTTTATACACAAAGGTGAGATTGAATTATTAGAGAGTTCACCTTTATACACAAAGGTGAGATTTTATGTTATAAATAGGTTCATCCTTACTCCATAATAGTTGATAATGTATCAATATAAAATACCCACCATGATTGAACTTGCAGCGATGAATGCTGTTAAGTTGGTCCAGTCCAGATCAATGGTCTTCAGCAGAGAACCCAGTTTGTCTGAAGATATCGCTGAACGTGAAAACAAACACCATCATTATTAATATACAGGTATGGGAAGTACATTACCTCATGGCACTACAGTAGGACATGCTGAAGACAGAAACACATTGACTATCAGTGTGCAGGGAGGAATGGAATGATGGACATCAGTAGAAGGTGAGGGGTACTGGGTGAGAGGGGAAGGCCAGAGAAGGGGATAGCAGGGGTGCACACAAAAGACTAAGTCGGAAAGGAAGGTGAGGGGAAGAAGCATGGAAGGAAAAGGGCAAGTGAACAATTCTTAGCATCTCCTGTGATGTATACAGGAATAGAGATATGGAATCAAACATGTCAGAAGTTAATATCATGAAATAAATCTGAGGGAGGGTCAATTCAGGTTTTCCAATATAATTCTCAGTGAAGCTTCGTGCGCATTTAAATGTTTTTTTTTATCATTGAATTTCATTTTTGCCTATCTTTCAACATGGAGAAATATTTTAAATTAGTGATTTGCTATTTAAAGATTGGACCATTATGAATATTCATGAATATTTTGGGGAACTTCAAGTTGAAATTATTTCAGTTATCACTAATTAGAAATATTCATCCATGTTAAAGGTAGAAGGAAATTCAATGATAAACATCAATCGTTCGAAACACTGAGAACTCCTCAGCCTTGGAGGTAATTAAATAGGGCCCTGGTTGACAAAGTCACTTGGTGACAGCGAGCAATTGGTGACAAATTAACAGTCTAACCTAGTGGCCCAAAGAATATAGGTCAGTCTGTGACAACAGGGCTATGTGATTTAAGTTGGGTGCTCGACTACATTCTTGAGATATGGTGGTAACAACAAAACAGAGATGGACATATTGTACGTACTTATGCATATGATGATAAATACTCCAACTGATGGTAATTCTGGCCATAGGGCAATACCATGTATGTGTGTAGTGTAAGTTCAGCTAGCCTAGACTTTAACTAGCATTCTTGAGTTATGACATGTATGATGAACATTAAAACTTGACCCAGTGACCCTCAAAATAGATCAATCTCACATTGTGATAAACTTCTGCTCTCTGATCACATCCATGTGTTACGTAAGTTTGACACTCCAAGGCAAAGTCATTTTTCAGATAATTAAAATGTGACAAATTGACATGGTGACCTGACAAAATGAGTCAAACTCAATGATTTTCGAAAAGCTACTGTTTCATGGCCAAATGCATGTCTGATGAAGTTTGGTGTACCTATTCAATCTTGAGGTTATGATGGTAATGAGAAAACAGTGAGTGAGTGAATAGAATTTAACGTCGCTTTCAACAATATTTCAGCTATATCACGACGAACCAACTAAGCACCACCCAGCCCAGTTGTGTTCCTGCTACTTCAAAGAAGAATGAGAAAACAGAGATCAATTAACAGACGTTATGTATATGGCAAGAATAATTTTGGCTGTAGTCCTTGATCAGATGTGTGCATTAAGTTCAGTTAGCTTAAGCCTTATTATACTAGAAATATGGTTGTAATAAGCAGTCAGTGACAAATGGACAAAACTGATCCCTTGACCCCGAGAAAAAAAAAAAAAAAAAAAAAAAAAAAATAGGTCAATGTCATTGATTTTAGATAGACTTCTGCTCATTTGAGAAGTATTAAGTTTAGTACTCTTAGGCATAGTCATTGTTTAGATAAGGGGGTAACAAGCAATTTGTGAAAATTGACACACTTTGACCGGGTGACCTGGAAATAAATGGGTCAATCTCGCTGATTTCAATACCGTGGTTGGCTTCTGTGACCAAAAGAAAGAGTGCTGTAAGTTTGGTACTCCTAGGCATATTCATTCTCGAGATATGGTGGTAATGAGAAAACGGAAACATGATGATGACAATACCCCAAGACCCAGTCATTCTATCATTTCAGATTCATATCACAAACCTGGATTGTGAGCAACATTAACATTATGATGGATGTGCTGAACAGATTTTTATAACAATAGCAGTGCATCACTGAATATGTTCTAGATTTAGAGCACTTGATTGGTCAGTTCAAATTTTCAAAAAGAAATTTGCTATTTTCATTGGCTTGTAGACAAAATTTAAAGAAAATCCAGCCAATCATAGAGGTTCATTCTGGTCATCATTTGGTTCTGTTATCTGTCTCACCTGCAGCTTTCATAGCCAGAGAGATTCTACAGACCACTTTGTAAACACCCACAATACCTGAAACACAAGTGAATACAGTACTTATATTCAGTAAAACAGAATTCCATATGCAGACAGATAATCATTATTATATTTGTCAAAACAAAGAGCAACTTTAAATACAGTGAACACTCTGATCTGGTATGCAAGGAACACAAGTGATAGAGTGAGTGAGTGAGTAGGATTTAACTTTGTTTTCAACAATTTTCAGTCATACCATGATGGTGCCTACATGTACCAGGACAGGAGAATGCCCACAGTTCCTATTATCCTGGACATTGATCAGCCAGTAGAGTTCAGAAGAGTTTTTCAAGCAATTTAATATATCATTAAAGCAATATGTACAAAAATGAGTACAAAGTATCCAACACGAATTATTTTGTATTAGCAAAGAATGTGTTACCGATAAGATAGTCTGTGCCCTGGCCACATTTGATTATCTCACTGCAAACAGATGAACTGCTGATGGAGTTGAACACAGAGTTGGCATCCAGTATCATCTTGTTAGCATTCTCCAAACATCGCTCCCACTCAAACACATGACGATTACTTCCCTATAAGGGAGACAATCATTAATCGTCAGTTATTACATACGGTGAACACTCTAAACATACCGCTTACACTCAAACATATGACGATTACTTCACTACAAGGTAGACAATCATTCATCGTCAGTTATTACATACGGTGAACACTCTAAACATACCGCTTACACTCAAACATATGACGATTACTTCACTACAAGGTAGACAATCATTCATCGTCAGTTATTACATATGCTGAACACTAATAATTCAATCACCCCCAAATTTTGGCTAAATCAACTCATAAAGGTAGGAGAAACTACATAGATAGGTCCTGGTATTGTCTCATTAAGCCAACTACATACATGTAGATAGGTCCAGTTATTGTATCATTGAGTCATCTACACAGATAGGTCCTGTTATTGTATCATTTCATCAGCTATATAGATAGGTCATGTTACTATTAGTGTATCATTTCATCAACTACATAGATAGGTTCTGGTATTTTATCATTTCATCAACTACATAGCTAGGTTCTGTTATAATTTATTGTATCATTGAGTCATCTACATAGATAGGTCCTGTTATTGTATCATTTCATCAACTATATAGATAGGTTCTGCTATTGTATAATTTCATCAACTATATAGATAGGTCCTGTTGCCGCATCATTTTATCTACTTCATAGATAGGTCCAGTTATTGTATCATTTCAACAACTACATAGAGGAGGTCCTGTTATTGTATCATTTCATCAACCATGTCAACTACAAAGATAGGTCCTGTTATTGTATCATTGAATCAACTACATAGATAGGTTCTGTTATTGTATCATTTCATCAACTACATATATAGGGGCCGTTATGGTATCATTTCATCAACTACATAGATAGGTCCTGTTATTGTATCATTGAATCAACTACATAGATAGGTACTGTTCTTGTATCATTTCATCAACTATAAAGATAGGTCCTGTTAGTATATCATTTCATCAAATACATAGATAGGTCCTGTTATTGCATAATTTCATCAACTACATAGATGAGGTCCTGTTATTGTATCATTTAGGTCCTGTTAAATCCTGATAAATTCTGCAGAAACAATATTTTCCGACGCAAATAAGGTAATTACTGATGTATACCCTATTTCTTCTAATTATTCAGACGGCAAAACTTAACTCCAGGCATTTGCTGAGAGAAATTTTGCTAACTTTCTACACATTTCACTAGTTATCTGTTCAGTTCTTGGGTTAAATAACATATCCATGCTACAGTATTTAGCCTAAAAAATATGTCTTTTTTCTGCTTCTAAGTCTAAAAATTATGTTCGAAAAATTGGAAGAAATAGGGTATGCACATTGTAGACTGATAAATACATGTACCAGGCAATAACTAAGTCAGAAATATATCCTAGTAAATTATTTGTACTAATAAATGAATCATCAATATACAATACTGCATGGCAGCATTTCAGATCTCAATCTTACAAATTCAATTGACAAATTTCAGAAGTTATGGGTCTAAACAGAAAACTTTCCAGGAAAAAAAGAAGACACGAGACCTGCAACTATCAAAAGCAACAGTGGGTTCAAGAGCAGACAGAGGGAGAGACAGACACCCATGACAAAACATATAATATATGTGAAAATCATCACACTATTTACCGGCACTGCCTCTCTTATGCTGGAATAGCGATCTGCAAGAGCCTGTGATGATCCTTGTTGTAACAGGGTACTGGCTGTCACTGGGGGCTGACTCATACCTAATAGAAAATATACATCAGTCAATAGTAGAACCTAACACACCAGTCATTAAACCATACTTGAATTTGTACAAGTAAAATAATTAGCTTGATGCAAACACTACTGTATCTCCCTTGGTCAAAATAAGCTTTATCAACCTTGAAATGCTCTGTAATGTGGTATCAAGTGTTTGTAAACTAAAGGCTGTTGAGTGTGTGAGTATGAATGGTGCAGGTTCAAAGCTCAGTCAACACACAATGATTTAATATTTCACTGCCTGAGTTTTTCAAGCAAAACAAAAAAATTATGAAAAAAGGCAAGTCACCATTTTTGTCGGGAGTCTTTCACAAGAAACCAACATACTTCTGGCCTAATGGAAATAATACTTTGTTCATTAATGCATCCAGTAACTAAAGCATGTTTGTCAGAATTTACCATCTATATTATATACAATGGCGACCGACTCCTAGGGTTCTCTGAGGGCCATATAGTAGTTCACCATATATAACAAGAGTGTGAGACTCACAAAACCCATCGGCTTCCTCCAAGCAATTATGAAATATGCTGACATTGTGCAACATATTATGGCTAAGCTTATTTACTGATCATCCAGAATTGTCCTTTTTAGAGTATATCATTAATTCTGCAGATATAACATCAACATACCAACATATTATATCACAAAATCATAGATTATTACACCCAAAAGGGGCATATCTTTGTAAAATATGGCACGCTTCTAGAATACAAGTAGATAAATAAGTTTCCGAAATGTGGTAGCTGTGCCGAACACAGTTCTTCAAATATAACTGGTTACATTCAAGCATATCCAAGTTTATTTCATCCGAAAAGGGGCATAACTGCATAAAATAAACATTCAATTATATATCACAAATCAGAGTTTATTACATCTGAAAAGTGCATAACATTAGATAAACCTAAGACTAAATTGTGAATTAGATATAACTGGGTACATTCAAGCATATATCACAAAATCAGAGATTCTTGCACCTGAAAAGGGGCATAACTCAGTAAAATACGAAGCTGCGCATCAGAAAACCCCTCGGCTCTGGGCGCCAGCCATTCATAATGTATTCAATTTGAAGCAAGACTTCAGGAACACCAAGCAGTCAAGTGACAAATATACAGATTATGCCAAATTTTGCCATTAGAAATGGCCTCGAAAGTTTCCGTCCAATCAGAGAAATTAAACATTTATAATCAATGTTTCTATTTGTTACTAAGTCAAACCTGCTTTAATTAATGCCTTTAATCTCCAATTAAATGCACAATCAAACGTAGAAAAACGGAAGTTAAAAGAAAAAAACCAACTCCCCTAGGAGTTGTCCGCCCCTAGGAGAGCTCTCCCATTCAATCCAGCGTGGTTACTATAAAGGTCATTGTAAGCCTTATTCCAATCCTCTTTCTCAAACCGAGACCAGTAGTATACAAGGCCGCGGTACGAGGGGAAGGAAGGGAGGGCACATTAAATTGAAGCAGGTTTGACTTAGTAACAAATAGAAACATTGATTATAAATGTTTAATATTTGCTTCCTAAGTCTTAAACCTGCTTTAATTAATGCCTCAGTACCAACATATGGAGGTGGGAACCTCGGACTTGAAGTAGTTCCAAAAGTAGGCTAAGTAACCGCTGGAATGACACAGAAAAACATGGGTATTAGCATGAAGCAATCAATCAATCAACAATTTTAAACCCTGGTCAAGGACGAAAAAGGTTAAAATGTGAATAAGATACAGTTGCACTTATCTTGATTGCTACATCCATGTAGCTGTGCTTGTGGTGTGGAAGTAATTTCAACCGAGAAAGGACCCCTACCCGCAGGATGATAGGTCTACTCGGGAAGCCATCTATACCAAGAAAGGACCCCTACCCGCAGGATGATAGGTCTACTTGATAAGGCTTTTCTGCATGCAGATTCTTGGCTGTTCCTAAGTCCGGGTGAAGCAGAAAAACAGTCCGTGCCTAGAGGTCGCCAAGCCACACCACTCTCAGTCCACAATCGTCTTACGTCCAACTTGCTTCTTGGGAGTTGAGCGCAGATGACGCAGCTGAGATCATGAGAAGGAAGTCAGATTCAACCTGAAAGACACAATCAAAACCACAATTAAGGTAAAGATCACACTCACCATGGAGTCAGGCATCTTAGAGTGATGATTTAGTGTCCGACATCTCTTAGAGGATCCAAGGTCGTCCATCTGAACTTATTTCTTCCTTCAATATGTGATCAATCAAATGTGGACTAATAGTATGAATGAGATGAGATGATACAGCAATTTGCAGATTTGCTGCGATGATACAATATCCCATTTCGGTAACAGTTGGCGCGTACGGCGAGACTGTAACGCGAAGGCGCGAATGAGCGCAGAGATATTATCGTTTAGACTAATGTCTACACCCGAAGTAAGACGTAACACCCTAGCTAGAGCAGATCGATACCCTTCAATGGTGCTGATTTGAAACTTCTTATCACGATGAAGATGAAGGAGAAAGTCAGCTACTAGGGAAACAGAGGCAGAGTCGGGATCGGCATCCTGTCCTCGACACCAGGAGACGAAATAGGACCATTTCGCCTGATAGATCTGCGATGTGGAAGATCGATTGGCTGAAACCATCGTTCGTGCAACCTCTGCTGAAAATCCCTGGACTGCGAGTGCATTCTGGATAGTCTGCAAACGTGTAGGTTGAGCCACCGTGGGTTGTGATGGAAAATCCCGTGCGGTTGACGTAACAGGCTGGGCCAAACTGGCAGTTGACGTGGCGGGGCCGTGAGAAGCGGGACCAAAACCGGAAACCACTGTCGACGAGGCCACCACGGAACTACGAGTAGGATGATGCAGTCGTGACGAGAAATCTTCTGAAGCACTTCCAGAATCAGGGCCATCGGTGGGTAGGCATAAGCTAGGAAGTTGTCCCAATTGATTGACAGGGCGTCGATGTCGAAGGCTTGAGGATCCAGAATCGGACTGACAAACAGGGTCAATTGGGCGTTGTTCCTTGTCGCAAAGAGATCGATCAGAGGGGACTCCCAGATGGTGGAGATCTGCTGGAACACCTCCGGATGAAGTTGCCACTCGGTCTGAAGAACGGTGTCCGGACGTGACAAGCTGTCCGCTAAGACATTGAGCCGCCCCGGAACATGGCGGGCGTGAAGATGAATATGATGAAAACGAGTCCACTCGTACAGATCCCAAACTAGACGAAACATTGGTAGCGAGCGGGTGGTTCCCAACTTGTTGATGTGCGCAATGACTGTGGAATTGTCCGTTGCTATGAGGAGAGACGAGTACATGAGACGATGACTCCAATGTTGCACCGCCAGAATGACTGCCTTCATCTCCAGAAGGTTGATGTGAAGACTGGCCTCCAACGTTGACCATCTGCCGGATACCACGAATTCGTCCAGATGGGCTCCCCAACCGGTCTCGGACGCATCGGTGAACAGATGATGACTCGGAGCCGGAAAGCGGAATGGAACGCCCTGCATGACGCTGAGCCGGGATTGCCACCAGACCAGATATGGATGAAGAGACGTCAATACCGGCACTGCTGGATTGATGGAAGGTGTCTGTAGGTAAGGATACAGATGATACTGTAGTGGACGCACCTGTAGTCGGCCGTAATGAGTTAGGTCCTGAGTGGAAGTGAGCAAACCTACCAAACTTTGCCACTGTTGACGTGTCCGTGACGTTGATGACAAAAACTTTCGGATTAACAGCTGAATTTTGTCCCAACGATCCTCCGGAGGGTACACTCGTTGATGATAAGTATCGAACACTGCGCCGATGTAACGGCGAACTTGAGCCGGGACCAACTCTGACTTGAGAGGATGAGGGATGAATCCTAGATGCCGTAACACCAGAAGCGTGAACTGGACTTGCACGTTGAGACGGGACTCGTCCGCCGCCCATAGGAGGATGTCGTCTATATAAACCTCTATCTGAATACCTCGCAGGTGTAGAAATGCCATGACAGGAGAGGTAATGCGGGTAAACAACCAGGGGGCTATGTTGACCCCGAATGGGAGGACCTGCCATTCGAAGCGACGTTCGTTGATAACGAAGCGGAGATAACGGCGATGACGTGGATGAATTGGAATATGAAGATACGCGTCCTGCAGATCGACTGAGGCCAGCCAATCCCGATGATGTATGCGGGCCCGAATCGATGAAACAGTCGGCATCTTGAAATGAGGGGGGTGGTGAGATGAAACTTGTTTAACACTTTTAGGTCGATCACCATCCGCATCTGGTGCGAGTCTTTCTTGGGGACCAGAAATACGTGGCTGTAAAACCCCACACTGTCCTCCGTCCGAGGTAACTCCCTGACAGCTCCCTTGTCGATGAGCGTGTTGACCGAAGACAGAAGAGTCCGCACGTGATCCGCGGAGACTGGTAGGCGGGATGGGCGTGGCCACACAATGAGTTTGGGAAGGGAACGAAAAGTGAACAGGAAGCCGTGCTCCAAAACTCTTAAAATCCAGGCGTCGTCCGTGATGAGACGCCAGTTGTCTACGAAGTATTGAAGGCGGCCGCCCACAACCGGATGACTGAATGAACGGAAAGCAGGAGGATGAAAAACTTCGGCTTGATCGGACACGGAAACTTGATAGTCATTTGCTGGAATGACCACCTCTCTTGGATGATTTCCCACGAAAGGATCGGCGACCTCGGCCTCGTGGAGGTTTGTCGATACCCCGAAAACTCCCCCGAGCGCCTCCATCTTGATGAGTGGTAGAAGACCTACGACCACGCTTCCGGCGACGATCCGAAGAAACACCCCGATTAACAGCCGCAATCAAGCGCGCAGTACGTTCTTCACGAATGACGGGTACAACGGCCTCAATAGTATTGTTGAAAATGGAGCTGGATGCTAATGGCTGATGAAGCAAATAATCCTTAACCATAAAGGAGACGTCCGGTCTGACAACCTTAAGTAATTACAAGCGTCTAGTCCGTCATTCATAATCCAGCCGTCGTCCATTAGAGAATATCCGCGTCCATAATCCAAAGACCTATTCCATTTCCATATTACAGTATTAGCACCAAATTCAAAAAGACAAAAGTATGCATAAACATAGGCTTGTTTCCTGCAAGAGAGAAGCGGTCAACAATTTTCAATGATGCCGGCAAGACATCATGATGTTCAAAAATATCAAATCCGTATCGCTGATCAGTATTCTTAATCCATAATATTCGTTATAGAGTCGTCATCTAAAAAAAAAGATGTATCTCAGTCACGCTTTGATTGTGACTGTTCATATGAGTACCATGAGGATCTTGAAGTACATGGGTTCATACGGCCCCTAGCCCCGGGTTAAGCGGAATTAGACACAAGTTACGAAACGTAGCGCCATAGATCTTGCACGCTACGTTCGTATTTTGCTATCAGCATGCGATATGTATCGCCAAATTTGAGAAACTTTGAGTGGAGGCGCTTGGTGGAATAGCCCTGTTTTATAAGTTTCTGCAACAATGTTTTGTGACGTTGATTAAAATCATCTTGGAGAAGCGAAACGTACGAGTAAGAACTGGCCTCAATAACTTGACGGTTTGCCTGCACTAGGGTTTCAATGAAACCCCGTAAATAAGCAACACGACCTGGAGACAAAGAAGTCGACCCATCGTCCAGGCGTAACTCAGGATCCAAAGCAATCCGCGAAGTAGCCAATAAGAACCAATCAGTGACTGAAGAAGCACGTTGAATTGCCAATAACATCTCTTGGATATTCTCCACAAAATTGGAATTGAACTCAAGCGGAGACGACTTTGAAGATTTAGAAATCTGCGATAAGTCTCGATCACGTTTGGGTGGTTTGTCAGGTAAAATGTTATCATGAAGTTCATGGCGGACCCGGAAACGAGGCTTCTTGAATTTATTGTCATCTTGTAATTGACGATCAAACTTCTCTAAATGATCTGCCCACGCTGGGGATGGGGCGCATGTGCGAGGAGTCACCGGCTTGGAAGACGTGAATGCAGAATCCGCAGCTGTCCGACACTTATCACCAGATGAAACAACCTTGGAAGGGGCGGGCATATCCGGAACCAACGCTAAAAGCGCCTGCATTCTAAGCAAATAATCCATCTTCGACGTATCGTCCGAACTTACTCGAGAGGAAGAAGAATCATCCGACGCACTCGACGAGACCGGAGATTGAGACCGAGATGAAGATAAATCATGATCCACCGAATGATCAAGGAAAGGTGCCCGTTGATAATGAACATGGTAATCTTGATCAGAAGGAGCCGAAACCCTAGGTAACCGGTGAGTAGGATCAGGAGAACGAACTGTCAAAGTACGAGAACGCGTACCGGCGACCGGGAGGACCGTAAATTAGTACCAAAATGAACCGGTGGACGAGAACCACGGATCGGAGAACGAGACCGTCGAACCGGTGCAATAGAACCACGAACAGGTGAAAACAAACGACAAGATGGTAAACCCGAACGTCGTATACGAGAACGTGAACGGTTACGTGAATGTCGTGTAGCAGTATGTGAATGATGATGTGAAGAATCAACAACCGCGGAAACTGGAGATCGTAAGTTCGCAACCTGAACACTTAATGGTAGAACCGAACGAGCTTCCATAGATTTTTCAGCATTAGGAAAACTATATTTAGTTTTAACCCGTAAAGGAGAAACTGACATACGACGTCGTTTATTTGTTTTCTTCCTTCTAGAAGATACATGTGGAGAACCAATAGGTAAGGGTGAAATAACCTGGGGCACAGAATTCTTTTGTTTGTCGGGGACAATGGAATGGCCAGGCAAGACCGACCTGGTCTTTGTTGAGCGTAACAAAGGAACTGGTTTTGGATCGACCCTAGACAATGAATCTCCAGACCGGGTCAAACTGTCCAGCAACCTAGAATTATCATCGCATAGGATAGTACCGCTTGGTGGTATACATACTGACGCGGGAGACACTGAGTCTTGACCAGCTCGGTCAAGATCTTCATTAGACTTCATATCATTAACCAAAGAAATTTCTAAGACCCGTCTGTCGATCTCCGACAAAGACGGGTCATCACAAGAATGTAAAAGAAAAGCACGACGGGCCTGGGCATAATTCTTCCAGGCCGTCGGATCCCATAATACACATTCCGCGCACGTGGACGCACGATAACACAAATCTTTACACGAAAAGCAAGCCGTGTGAGCGTCTAAAGGGGACAAATTTTTCCCGCACGTACGACAAGGAATACAAGACGGAACTTCCGACATAATAATACAGTAAGTAAGTTCCGAATAAATAACAAACTCAACACTTGATAAAGGATATACCAGCGAGACAACAACAACTAATGTTGTAAAATTGCCTCTGAACACTTCCCTAGATGTGCACTGCTCGAGCAAACAGGAGAAAGAGGATTGGAATAAGGCTTACAACCACGCTGGATTGAATGGGAGAGCTCTCCTAGGGGCGGACAACTCCTAGGGGAGTTGGTTTTTTTTCTTTTAACTTCCGTTTTTCTACGTTTGATTGTGCATTTAATTGGAGATTAAAGGCATTAATTAAAGCAGGTTTAAGACTTAGGAAGCAAATACCAGTATTCATTACATAAGTCTGTTGATGCAAATTTTACATCGAGCATTTGAAAATTATCAGAGATAGAGATCAATAATGATTTCACATAAATTAAAGATGGCCGCCCATCCTTCCCACCACTCAGAGAAACTGATGTGGTTATTCATTGCAAGTCTCTTGATATATGGATGCTGTATACCAAGTTTCATATAGAACACTGAAATGGTATCAAAGATATACATCATTAAAGATTTTGCATAAATTAAAGATGGCCACCAAGGTTTCCGCCCAATCAGAAAAACCAAAACTGTCTATTGATACATCGATGATGTATACAAAATTTTACATCGAGCACTTGAACGGTATCAGAGATATAGATCATTAATGATTTTGCATAAATTAAAGATGGCCGCCCATCCTTCCCGCCACTCAGACGAACTGATGTGGTTATTCATTGCAAGTCTCTTGATACATCGATGCTGGATACCAAGTTTCATATAGAACACTGAAATGGTATCAAAGATATACATCATTAAAGATTTTGCATAAATCAAAGATGGCCACCAAGGTTTCCGCCCAATCAGAAACGCCAGAACTGTCATTTATCGTAAGTCTATTGATGCATCGATGATATATACCAAATTTTACATCGAGCACTCGAACAGTATCAGAGATAGAGATCATTAATGAATTCGCATA
Source organism: Hanleya hanleyi (assembly GCA_036873755.1). NCBI lineage: Eukaryota > Metazoa > Mollusca > Polyplacophora > Lepidopleurida > Hanleyidae > Hanleya > Hanleya hanleyi. The sequence goes on from JAVTVY010025793.1 coordinate 53,224, forward strand.
CATTAAAGATGGCCGCCCATCCTTCCCGCCACTCAGACGAACTGGTGTGGTTATACATTGCAGGTCTCTTGATACATCGATGCTGTATACCAAGTTTCGTATACAACACTTGAATGGTATCAGAGATATATATCATTAAAGATTTTGCATGAATTAAAGATGGCCACCAAGGTTTTCACCGAATCAGGGAAACTGGTTTGGTCATTCCTTTGAAGTTTCTTGATGCATCGATGAGCTATATCAAGTTTCACACTGAACAGAGAAATGGTACCTAAGATACACAAGATTAATGATTTCGCATAAATTAAATATGGCCGCCAAAGTTTCCAACCAATCAGGTCCAGATTCAATAGGGTTCTGGGTCATGAGCATATGGATGTGCAGTGCAAGTTTGGTGTGCCTAGGGTACGTCGTTCTAAAGATATCTTGGTAACAAGAAACCTGTGACGGTTTCGCATAAATTAAAGATGGCCGCCAAAGTTTCAAACCAATCAGGTCCAGATTCAATAGGGTTCTGGGTCAAGAGCATACGGATGTGTACTGCAAGTTTGGTGTGCCTAGGGTAAGTCGTTCTAAAGATATCTTGGTAACGAGAAAGATGTGACGGACAGACGGACAGACGGACGGACGGACGGACGGACGGACGTACATGACGACGACAATACCCTTCGGCCAAATTTTGGCCGAGGGGTAATAAGGGCTGAGGCAATTAATTTTCAGTTGGCTTCTAGAATACAACTATGTAAATAAGTTTCCAAAATGTAGTAATTTTGCAGATATAGTTGGTTACATTCAAGCATATATATCACAAAATCTGAAATGAATACATCTGTAAAGGGGCATAATTTTGTAAAGTATGTGCCGAGTGGAGCCATTTGCCTAAGATATGGTAATTATGGAGGGACGGACGGACGTACATTATGACGACAATACCCCGAGGCCAACTGTCCGAGGTGTAAAAACTAGAACTCGTGGACTTCGAAAGGCTGCCGTTATCTGTGTGCATTTTTATGGCTTTGATGTTTGATCTGGGAAATTAAATGGAAGATTAAAATTGAAGTGACACTTATGAGATACCATCTCCCAGATTTTGGTGAAACATGCACATTGAAACAGTGGGTCTGTGTTGAAACCCAAATACACCTCAAGCTTGAATCAAGCATTGGAAAGTGCATACACAGTTTGAAATATATGTATTTAGGCAGTGTGACATCACTGGACCTAGATATGATTGCAACAGACCACCATAGAATACCATGCTTTATTTGCAGTTTACTCTGTGTAATAAAATCGTAAAAAATTACAATAAATATTTTTCGACACTGTTCGCAATGGTCTTTCATTTGATGGAAACTTTACTTGAGGGTTTACGGTCACTTTAAAAAATGCTTGTATGGGAAGGCATGGGTTGACCCTAACCCGGTAAAGTCACTGACATGTTCTGAAATATCAGGATAGATAGTGACAGAAATGTCACTCTCCTGTCAAGGTACATTTGTACAGATTGACTTAGTAAAGCGCTAGTATTTTGTAAAGGATGATGGAGCGAACAACATTTGATGATTTACAACAACAACAACAACATGAATTTAAAAAAAAATACACATCGTGACTCTTCTGTGAATACAATGTCCAGCAATATTCGTGGATATTAACTAGAGATATGCAGCTTGAGCCGACTTCATGAAATCCACCATGCTTGAGTGAACATTTTGTCTTTTATTCTGTCAAAGTTCACAAGTTCGCTCGAGCAGCTTCTGTTCATCATCAAAATGATAGCAAATAACGCCAGCTATGATTCAAATAACACCAGGTACAATTGGATAAGAAAAAGGGCTTCCTTGGGAATCCCCTCTGCCTCTGCCAATGATGAGTACCGACACTGACTGCTTAGCATGGATCGCTAGTTTATGCGCTAAGCACTCTGGGAGATTTGGGTCGCCATTATCTTCAAAAAGCGGAGTATTAAAACAAGGTGTATTTTGATGAAAAACGCACTTTCGTTAGTTCCAATCACCATCAAATTTAATATGTCCTCCACATTTGGCACTGTGACCAAAAGTCCCAATTCTGCTTTGTTTCTTTGCAATCTTGACGACAAAGTGGCTTAGGCCCGATTTTGGCCCCCATACAGTCAAGCCAATCTAACAACTGAGCCTGCATGATGATCTGTCTCAGTATGAATAAATGAACATCTTTAACATCATAGTCAGGCTTGATCGTCTTGTTGGATATTTAAGTAGAGGGTTTATCAATAAATTTATATAAGAAAGCGATACATTTATTATACTGTCCAGACAGACAGTATTATAAGTTATATGTGGGTAATCATGGTAATCCATGGTGAATACAGCCTATAACTGGACTATCCCATTCAGCATAGGACTGAAGGTAAGATAATGTTGACTTACCTTGAGTGACCTCTCTGATATCTATTGACTTTTGTTCAGTAGTCATCACGGTATCATCATTGGTTTCCTCAGGAGACCACTCTCGACTGTCCACTTTCTTCAGATCGAGACTGTCCAGTGACTTGGATTCTGGCGTGGTCATCTTTTCCTCATTCTCAGCTGTGAAGTCTGGACTATCTGCCAGCTCTAAGCTGTCCAAGGACTTGGATTCCAAATTGGCAGCAGACTGTTTCGATGCAGACTCGAAGTTACCAAATTCCCCACTGTCCATGGACTGAGAATCTGCTGCCCCGGTGTCCAAACCTTTGATAGTGTGAACATTGCCTTTGATATTCATATAACACAATTCTAGACTAGATACTGACTGAGTGTCTTCTTTCTGGTCACTTTTGTCCACTTTGTCAAATGATTTATTATCATTCAACATTCCCAGACTAGAATAAAAGCTGCCAGTTTCAAGACTCCCAGATTCAAAGGAATTGGAAGAAGCAGACGTGTGCAGATTGTTACCATGGTTACTGTTGGCCTCCGTTGCATGAGAAGCTAATCCCTGATTGGCTGAGGCTGGTTGGGAAGTGGGGAATGATGGGAATGAGTGTGACAAGCCTGAAGCAGATTGCATACCAGGAACCATGGTAATAGGGGGAGGTCCAAACCCAAAACTTGTATCTTTGGCCGGGGAAACTGATGGAGAGTCTATGTTCGTTCCTGTTAAAAAGTCCCCAAACTCATCCTCGTGTGGGTCTTCAAGGTCATCCATTGGGGGAGGAACTCTAGAAAGGTCAAAATCCACTGAGTGAAGTTCAGGATCCACAGGGCTGGGTTGAGTATTTAGTATATTGCTAGAGGATTTACTCAGAGGAGTCTGTGGGTGATTGGCCTGAGAACCTGTCCCATTCCAAGACTGGTGGAATGCTGCTTCAGGAATACTTGTACTTGTATGGTCTTGGCTAATAAACAAATTCAATATAGAAGCTTTCTTATCATTTTGATCAGAGTTGATGGACAGTGGATCACAGACTGTTAGTGTAGAATCTTGTGCGGGAATATTTGTGGGAGTTTCAGCTATTGCAGTTTCAGATGCGATGACATCTCCAGTTGCCGCAGAATCTGCAGAAGCAAAGTCTGCCCAACCCTCATCCTGATCGACTGCAGCACTTTCCCACAGAGCTTCAGGAGCATCGTTACCTGGTGTTCCAGGTACCACACCAGTCACGGGAGTGCTGTCTGTGTCCAAAATGGACAAAGGTTCATCGCTAGGTTTCTCTTCGGACCAACCCCGCAAAGCAGCATATTTGTCCTCGGAATCTTCGTCCCGCAATAAGTCCACTTCTGAAGAACTCTTCTGCGTAGTTTTGAATTCTGCCTCTTGGAAGTCCGAGAATTCATCGTCTGGTGGGGCAGGTACTGCAGACTGGAATGCAGCAAAGTTTGATGAGGGACCCAATTGTCGTACAGGCGGGATGGGTTGGACATGGTGCACCACTGGAAGAGAACTGGGCGGCAGGGGTGTCCTCACAGATGGTGCTGGCACAGATACTGTACTTTTTCCTTGTCTGTGAATGGGCAAGCTGATATTTGTTGGCAGCTTGGCTGATATTTGGACTGGCTGTTTGTCATTAGTTTGTTCCAAATATGTATCCAGTACCTTGAAATCCTCTCCCTCGGACTGTTCTGAGTGCGTGCTGAACTGACTTGAATCACTCACTTTACTTCCACCAGACTTGACATCATCGAAGAAGTAGTCATCCAGGCTGTTCGGTGTGGTAGGGCCTGTAGTGATACAGAATAAGAAATGGTCAAAGCCAAATATATATATATATATATATCTATTTCTAATATATATATTTGGAAATCACTAGTGAACAATATACAGTAGAACAAAAATGCTGTCTGAGAAATACTTCACCCAAATCTTTCATATTAAAGTGTGCTTTGAATAATACAATATCAAGAGTTCTTACTTGAGAAATGAAGGGAAGAGTAGAACACATGGTGGGTATGCTTATCTAAGGAATTTCATTATCTGTCAATGGGTCATGTTATATTTTCCATGACATATGTAGATAATTTACAGACAATGATTTTTTTCTGAATGTAAATTCAACCAGTATGATCATGATGATTGTAAAGTCACAAATCTAATTCAGCTTATATATTTGAACAAATGTTAAAAATTGAGGGGTTCTACCATCATATTCCTGAAATGCAACTCATTTTCCTGAAAATGGAGACCTGATTTTACCAAAACCACCCACTAAAACCTGCCAAGCAAAGATATATGAAAGCTTCATGTCAGGGAAAAAGCATGCCATGCATTAAAGCTCAGTAATGAAATCTGAATGGTATGAAAGCAGCAAAAGGCAACTACAGTGAGACCTGGAAATACGGACCGATTTTGGGGACAGGTGAAAGTGTCGGTTATGACAGTGTGTTGGGTTTTGCAGGTTTAGTGATGATAGCGGGAGGAAAGGTGGGCCAAATATTTTGATGTGATTCCTTTTTTTTTAGGGGGGGGGGGTGTCTGCATTCTCAGGTTTCACTGCAGTTCAGAAGTGAGTGAGTGAATATGATTTAACGTCGCTATTTCAGTCATACCACAACGTTTGGTTCCTATTCTTTTTCACACCCGGAAACCACACAAGTAGGGTCTTCTTCCTTTACACCCGGGACCCCATGGGTGGGATCCTATTCCTTTTCACACCCAGTTAGTCGCCTCTTATGACAAGCTCTCTGAGGAGCTGAGGCCTAATCTAACCATGACCTGGAGTATGTGTGCACAATGACACCCCAGGTTAAACCACAGGAGCCCCAGGGAAGTTCTGAAGTGAAGGACAGGTCAATATGCCAAACTATAATAATGTTTTTGTCCTGGATGTAAATTAAACCCATCTGTAAACATAATTTTAAGTCCTATTTTATTTCTTTTACGTAAAACATATGCCACCAAAATGGCATGGAGTTCAAAGTTCACCCTCCAACACTTAGTCAGTTCCATTCACGCCAGTACAAATCATTTTTTGTGTAAATCAAAAATAGGTGATGCAAATATTTTCAGGTAATCTATTTTTAATTTGCATAACCTCTTTCTATTTCTCGTTTATTTTGTAGTAACATTTTACGATTTGGAAGATCTGAGAACAGGATACATGGAATGAAAACTGCACACCTGCAGCTACAGGAACCAAACAGCCATTCCCCCCATTTGCGCAGACCTGACATTTCACCTGAAGAAACCCGGATACTGTACGATACTGACAGAAGTACAAGTAATCAAATCTTTGAGCTACTACTCCAGTTACAGTTTCATACAGAGATAATAATTGTGCTGAACATAAACACATTTTATTTTCATCTTTGATAGAATAGCAAAGATCCTATGAAGGAGATCAGTATATCATGTGACTGTCCACACCTTCATCATGTTACCCTATTTCTTATAATTTTTCTAACATTATTAGACTTTGAAGCAGAATAAAAACATTTTTATGACAACTGAGGCTTGCTTGAGTAGGACTTAACGTAGTTTTTCAACATTTTTTCAGTCATATCACGACGGTGCCTACATGTGCCAGAACACGAGAGTGTCCACAAATCCTATTATCCTGGACACTGATCAGTCCAGCCAGTATACAGCACCCGGTCACCCATCGAAGTATTGACCAAGCTCAACATTGCTTAACTTCGGTGATCGGATGAGAACCAGTGTGCCTAATGTGATACGCCATACCTGACAACTGAGGTTAAATACTGTGGCATGGATATGTTATTTATCCCAAGAGCTGAAAAGACAGCCTGTGAAATTTGTTGAATGTTAGCAGAATATCTCTCAGTAGATGCCTAAATTTAACTTTTGCCATCTGAATAATTAGAAGAAATAGGGTAGTTTGAAACAGCTACATGTATGCAATAATATGACATAAAAGTTGATGCAGAACATGTGAAATACCAACAAAAATGTTCATACCTACATGTAGTTGAATTACAGCAAGAGCCTAGCTGGAACTATTGACTATGGCATTAATGCAGAATGATCGTTGTTGGTCAGTGACCTTGACCAGGGAGTGAGTAGGATTTAACGTCGTTTTCAACAATTTTCAGTCATATCACAACAGTGCATAAATGTTCCAGGACAAGAGAGTGCCCACAGTTCCTATTATCAGCCCATCCGGTACAGCACACCCATCCAAGTATCGACTGCGCTCAACATGGCTTACTCGGTGATCTGACAAGAGTGACCTTGACCATTGATCTGTTGACCACCAGCAAGTACAGGTATTGTGCTACAAGTGTCTGTGAGGTTGGATTGATCTGGGGTTAGACATGTTAGATAGGTAATTTGATCACACCACCACTTTACACAGCTCAATATAACCAGTAGCGAAGCTGTTTGCAGACAGGCAAATAGTAACTTTCATGATTGAACTGCACTTAGAATAGCTAGGTCATATTGTATAATCATGAACCATGATAACAGGTCAACAACAAATATATGAAATATTATTTCTTTGATAGGCATTTAGGAGTTGGTATATATAACAGAGGTTATTCTATGGATAACAACATGTTTTTGCTGTGGAGCTTCCAACTTTTTCAAAGGTAGTTTTGTAATATGAAATATGAGAAAGTTTATTGCTAGTATGGCAGAACTTTGTGTACCGTATATGCACTTATGGAACGTTGTAACAATTTTGTATCATGACACTGATGACAAACAGTATTTGGTTTGTTCTAAAGATTTGTTTTAAAGATTTGTCTCTTGCTGGTCTGGTGAATTTTCTATTATTGGAGGAATCCTAAAGTAAAGATCAAGTATACCTAGCACTTGGAAATTTCAAAGTGTCCCTCAAACAGGGTAGATTTGCCTTATCTCATTTGGCAACGATTACAATATCCAGAGTGAAGATGAAGTGGAAAATGACGAGGACTTCTTATACACTCCTTTTGCTGTTCTTCAGTTCATAGGATAAGAAGTTATTATTTCACTGATTTCATCAAATGGAACTGCTGGGATGCCATCATGAAGCTGTGACCTTCTTAATAGGTACATCTATGTATTCCAAGGTGCAATACTACATCATTATTAACATGATTAAAGGATTCTCTAGAGAGACTGGGCAGAAGGGATACTAAATCTAGACATGCCAAGCTAGTCTGTATGTAAACACTTCTTCTAACTGACTTACCATACTAACCTCACTAGTAATACCAGTCACAATTTCTACAGGTAAGTCCCAATACGTATTAGTATCAATATAAAAGAGTTAGATGGGCAATCAGAACGTAACCCCTAATTAATACAGTATGCAATCTGAAGGTTTAGTGAGTATTGCTCACAGACATTCGGGGTGAAAGAGGAGGTTGCTGTCAAACTTTGGGAGGGCATGGACGGAGGGAGAGAGGTAAAGTTGACTACCTTTTCTAGCTTTGGGTCGAAGATAAGAAGGGTTGTGCTGAACATCTGAAAAAGGTTGTGCAATATATAGACAAATTGAACAATAGAACAATGTTAAACAAAACAGTAAATTTGGCTAACAAAGCAGAAATTTCCAACTTTGCATGTCCACATTATATATGCTATAAATTCTCTAGATTTAAGACTTGGCCTACAAAAGGCTGGCTCAAAAATAATGTTTAAAGATTAAAATAAATTAATTATATGCGAGTTTAGCCATTTTTGGTATGGAATATTCTTTTGGTAGAAGCACTGACAAGTATTACATGTATTTGTTTTGAACACAAACTCCTATCATAAAGTTTTTCAGATACCTCTTTCCTTTATCTTGGGTAAAACTAAGTATTTATAGCAACATATAATTTCACGGTGAATACTCAATATAACATTTATGACAAAGTTTACAGAAACAGATGTATGTAAATTCATTTATTCTCTGTTCGTTTTAACTGCAAATTCTCTGTTCGTTATAACAGCAAATTCATTATGATGACAAATTTAATTGAGACAAATGTGGTTGTTATATGAAGAGGGTTTACTGTAGGCTACATAAGAAATTGCTTAAATGGTGGGGTACTTGGGCCAAAATTTGTATTGAAAACTAACACTCGTGTAGAATGGCCATGCAAAGATTGAGATAAAGATTGTTTTATCAATAAATGTTCAACATTATTATAAAACTTAAAAGTGTGCAACAAACAAAAATCAGAATGATGAGAATGAAAATTAATCAGAAATAGCACAATAGAACAAAATTATATGAGGCAATAGACCATAAAGAGACAGGTAGCACAAACCAAGACCTGGTCAAATCTTACATGGAATATAAATGTGCCAAAATTATTTTGGCACAAGTCCACCAACAACTGAAGTTTATACGTGCTATAAAGTCACCCCAAAACTGTTTCTTTTGACATTTAAAGATATTTCGTTTATACTTCTCTGACGCTAGAAGTCAATGTTTTGTAAATGAGGTTATGTTCAGCTACTAACATTGTTTAAAGAGCTTGTGATATGAACCAATACCATCTATACCTATACAGCTACACTACATATACACGTATACTAACATGACTACAGTGACACATGTACACAGTCCTAGAGAAGAGTCCAGGCCTTTCATTTTGACAGGGTTGATTGTATCTTTTAACCTTAAATCAGCCCTGTAAAATGCAAAGTCTAAGAACATTGTTAATCATATTCAATACAATAGATTAAATCTGGATTCAAACATTCTTGAGGTTCAGAATAAAGGAATCTGGAACCATCTAACACATATGACTGAAATAATCCTGAGGTCCCAATATCCTCTCATACAGTTGATTTCAAGCTCCAGTCATCCCCAGTGGTCGCAGTCTGGCTCACTTTGCATAGTTCTTGTCACAGCTCTCCTATGCCTTAGTATAAGTACACACATTTTGTCATCCCTCATAACTTCTTACCAAAGTATATTAGTGTAACATATTTATACCCAGCCTCTCTGTTTTAAGCAGAGTGATCGATATCCATCACTCTCACAACAATGTGTGTTCATCTCTACCCATAATTTCATTCAAAATATTAGATACACTGAAAGTTTTTCCTTGCTAAAACTCAGACATAATAATCAATATAGTATTATACTATAAAATTATGGATCAAAACCAGGTTTCTAGTAGGTAGGGGGCAAAATTGCCTGTCTACTTGCACAATTGAGCCGCCTACTATGATCAGTGCAACATAAGCTACATGACGTACATGTAACATTGGTTGAATGGTTAGTTTGCATGAACTGATCCTCCTACTTCTCAGACATGTCAGAACCTGGGGTACTGATTATTATCACCCAAAGTGACCCAGACTGTTAGAATTTGGAACCACTAGAGGATTATGATCACTAGTGAAATAGGATATCGGGACGTCAGTCTTGTCACTATCAACAGGTTTGTTGGTTAGGTAGGTTTCACTGTGCACTAGCTAATCAAATATCTGCAGAGTTCTGGGGTTTAGGGACATTTAGAGTTGTACCAGAATCAGGGTTCATACACCACAAACCAGTGAAAATTCCAGGAGTTTTCCAGGAGTTTTTCAAGCAGATATAGGTCATTTACCAGGAGTTTTCTAGTGCTATATTACACAGTTTTTGACATGATTATTAACATGCTATTAATAGAAAAGAGATATTGGCGATCGTTGAAACTACAAAGTGTGATTTTCCAGATCTTATTTTTAAGCACTTTTAAATACTTTCCAGGAAGGAATTCTAATTTAAGGAGTTCCGAGTTTCCAGGAATTTCCAGGAGGCGTATGAACCCTGCAGAAAGAGTTAACAGAAAACAGGGTAGCAGAGGATTGAAATCATATACTTGAGAGTCTTGTGTAACATGTCTTACCAACCATGTTCTTTCAGTAGAAGAGTGGTCACACACTAATATTCTCTGCCTCTAAACTAATACATATAGTATTAACAACTTCCTACAATTCTTCTTACCACTACCTAGATTGATCAGGATTGTAAGATAATTTTTCTACAATTTTATAGATCACAATTTATTTTGCCATCAGCAAAACAAGAATTGATGCGGTGTTAAAAAATTATGCGACAATGCCTAATAAGCTAGAAAATTAGGTTAGTCAGTCCAACAGGAGTGAAAAACATCATACTAAATGGTGCAACCATGTCTGCACCCATAGCTGGTAGAGATAGGGTCACCACATCAATTAGAACAGATGGGGTACCACTGCAGAGTACCGTTCTAGAGGTTTTAATATTGCATTGTGAAAACACTATGCACATGTCTGGCCAGAGAAGAAATGCAAGGAACTGGTATTAGTACAAAGAGTATTAAACTATCAGCAATACACACTCTATCTGAGCTTCTTGAGTAGCTCTAAAAGCAGTGTTATGTGCAGTGTTACTAGTCCAACATCTGAATGTGTGCCCGTTCATATGTTCAACTTCTATTTTAATAGGCAGTCTGTAAACTATCTTACATCAATCCCAGGTATGCCATAAGGATTGGCTGATCATGGAGAGTGATGTTTGTGCTGAACCATGATGTTACTTTGCAGATTACATTTCAGACAGAAACAGTGTGACCTGATCTCAGTCTTGAAGAAAGCTATAAATATATATATTTAGCCGTGAAAGTGGCTTATTACATAGATGTTCATTTTTTTGTCCATCATCCAATGAAATATATCTTTCATCAATCCTTTAATATCAATGGTGTGGTTAAAATGGGGACACTGTTTAGGCCACAATTATTTTTAGAATTATGGTTCTCAAGGATTCCTGCCTGTGTCCAAACCACCGCCTCAGCGTTTTTTATTGAGGTGTCAAAAGCCACGTCAAGAATAATTTAATCAAGGGAGACAACTATTATACAATTCGAAAATTTTACAGAGCTGTCCCCTTGAATTGAATGAGAATTATTTGTCCTCTGCCGTTTTCCTGAATGCAAGTAATTGTGGTGTGCGGGGGACATGGTTTTGTACAGTTGGAACTTTCAAATGAGAATATATGCGACTCTCAATTTGAGTTATAACTGGGGGAAGATCTTGAGGCATTGAGAGATCGTAAGTGCCACTGAACTAGAAATTATTGACTTTGTTCCACCATGAACTGAATTTCAAAAATAAAATAGTAAATAAATATAAAGGATAATGCCAGCCCGCCCCATTTAAAAAGTAAAACCCTTCAACATCATAATTCTAATTATCGTTTGGCCTTAAAAATAATAAAAAGTGTGTAGAATGGCTACGGAATCCACAGATGCAGTTTCTACAACAGTTCATCACAGATTAGAAGAGAGAGTGTACACTATAAACAAGGAAGATTGAGTAACTTACTGGAGGAATCATCACTACAGAAGAAGTTAGTGACATTGGAATGTTCTTCTTCAGGGCTTAGGTTACTTTGATTCTCATCTGGTTTGGGCACAGATATTATATACCTGCAATAAAACACAATATATCATACCGATGACAATGGAGACTACTTTCAGTAAAGCAACAAGAATACAGTATGTGGGGCTCTGCCTGATAAATCGAGCCCTTTTGGGGCTGCAATTCATTGGGAGATGGCAGAATTATACCAACATTGCAGGCTAGACACAAATTTCAACTTTCTGCCAAGATATATTGAATACATAAGCTCGAACGTAATATATGAGGGTTGAAATACTGTCCAGGACTGGACATTAATCTGCCCAGCCAGGACAGCACCTGGGTCCGTGTAACCTTGCACAGTTCAATTTTCGTTTTTTGTGTTTTGGTTTCTCAAAATCAAAAATTGAAATTTGACCGTCAATTTTCAATTTTCGTTTTCGCTTTCTCAAAATCAAAAATTGAAATTTGACATTCAATTTTCAATTTTCGTTTTTCGTTTTACTACGCGCAAAAATGAAAATCAAATATTGAAAATTGCTTCGACTTGTCCGTTTTTCATTTTTGATTTTAACTTTGACGCGTCAATGTTAACTGCGCACGCGCAAGGCTTATGATCTCACTTTCGGTCCGCGCAGTAGTATGGGCAGCGCAAATCGGTTTGTATAGGCAGGTTTTGGAGCATAATATGGAAAACCAGTAGGGGGAAAGATATTGGAAGTTTCACTACACTATAGATCCCTGGAGCAAGGGGGCATTCGAGCTAGATTACAATGGGCCAACTGCGCATGTGCAGGATCGTGCAGCAGGTGTGAAGCATTGTATGTAGAACAAAGAGGCTGATACACATGGGAGTTTCATTAAAGTAGGGTAGTATAATAAATACGTGGGTACCCTAATCATAACCCCCAAACTTCCCGCGTCGATGCGTTGAAGCGTTTGTCAACCGCTCTTAAAGCGTTGAAGCGTTTTTGACGCTGAACGTTGACAGGCATCTGAACGCTCCAAAGATCCAGGTCCCTAAAACAGAGAAGGAAGATTGGACCTTAAGCGTTGAAGCACTCAGACGTCTGGCATCAATCGTGGCGATTGTGTGCTTGTTTGAAATGGTGGTTTAAGGGCCGCTCGCCGTATACGGATTTCTCGGCCCATCACCGCGATGCTTACTCTTATTGGTATCACATCTTTGTTGGTATCTTTATAAGTACTATATTTTAAATGATGAATGCTGTTCGCTTGTATAGCGCTCTAAAATCTATTTCAGAAATGAGAAAATCTCTAAGACTGCGTCTTGATTGGCTAAGGCCTCAATGCGGTGCATCTTCACAAGTCCAATTACATCGTGAATCCTCGCACAGGGTTTACCTGGACATTTTTTGTGATTCGAGTGAGTTCATGAGTCGTTGCCTTGAGTTGTTGCCTCAATCTCGAAAATTTCATCCCCCGAGGTTATTTTGAATTTGCATGTTGGTATCCCAAGCCGGCGGTTTTTGCTTTGACTCTCGATCTCGATTTCAGCCGGACATCAAAGTTTTGCCTGTGATGTCACATCTCAAACCATGCAGTGGATTGGCGTAATGAACCAGCTGAGCCTGTTCACTAATTGGTTTGATTTAGAGGATACCCCTTGATCTATTTTTATCCAGAACTACCGTGGGCAACTAACCAAGGCAGTATAGATACCCTAACAAGTCGATCCATACACTGGCTCCAGAGGATGGCCTAGTGGGTCACATGCCTCTCACGTGCCACACCTCTTATATGACACGATTTGCGTTTTCTATTCTACTCATAACCCTTCCACGTGCGAACTTAACATTCATACATCAAAGTTAAAATCAATAAACGAAAAACGGACAAGTCGAGGCAATTATCAATATTTGATTTTCATTTTTGAGTAAAGCAAAACGAAAAACGAAAATTGAAAATTGACTGTCAAATTTCAATTTTCGTTTTTTGTTTTTGTAATCCCAAAATCAAAAATTGAAAATTGACGGTCAAATTTCAATTTTTGATTTTGAGATTATAGAAACAAAAAACGAAAATTGAAAATTGACGGTCAAATTTGAATTTTTGATTTTGAGAAACCAAAACACAAAAAACGAAAATTGAACTGTGCAAGGTTACACGGACCCACCTGGTCCCTCATACAAGTATTGACCAGGCTCAATGTTGCTTAACTTCGGTGATCTGATGAGAACTGGTGTGCCCAAAGTTTTTGGTTTAGGAGAGAATATTAACTAATTCATAGCAATGGTTGTGAAACCTGACGACGTAGGCCCCCTACATCCATGACAATAGAATCCCACTTCTATCCCTTGATGCAATGCAACCATGACAATTAAATGGCTGGTGGGGGTCTTTATACAACTCAATTAGCCCGTCACCTCCCACATGTAACATAACATCAACTTAACTGCCAGCCCGAGGTCCCTGGACTGGCAGAGTCGGAAGAGCAAGCTTCAATTTGGTGTATAGCGTTACATATAGGACTTCACGCCTTGCGGTACATGTACTTTGTGTTGACAATGACAATTTAATTGGTTTCGTGTTACATAAAGATGTTGAATTTCTGGTTAAGTTATCACATGTCATGCAGATGAATGAATACACAATTCATCATGTGATTGAGACAGATATAACACGTCATCAGGGTTTGGGACCATTGTGTCTGTAATGTAGCAAATACAACATTACATGAGAATTAGAATCATGGGAATTAGAATTAGAGAACATGGTTTCAGAAGACCCATTTATTTGTACATGTTAATGATGCACGTCACATGAATAATGCCTGCAATGGAGAAGTCTATACTTACTTGGGTTGATCAATGTGGTCAGTGTTCACATCAGCTACCTTAAAATCTCCAAACTCCTCACCTGTAGTCAAGAGGGAATTCATAGAAATATGCAGGACATCATTGTTACCTGGCTTGTATTACCTGTTTGTCATTGTTGTACATCAGATGAATCAATGGATAAGGCACTACACTGCTGCAGATGACAAATATTCAAATTAATTTAATTCGACTTCCATAACAACATTCTACTATTATCAGGGTTCGTACTTCTGACCTTCAATAAACTACCTCTGATTGATTTTCCACTCTAATTTATATTCCTCACTCTTCTAAGACCGGCACGGGTTCGAGCCCAGCTGGTCCATGTGTGAAAGTTTGTCAGTTACTTGCCGAGGGCGGTGGTTCTCTCCGGGTGCTCCGGCTTCCTCCACCAACCAAACTGACTGTCACCATATGAGCGAAACAAACTTGAGTGTGACATTAAGCCAAATCCCCCCACCCCCCTTTTCTATAAGATGCCATATTATCCCCCATCACTGTTAACATTTAACTTTGTTTGTGCCAGTCGCAAATGATAATGAATGAATGTGTATGTAAGCCAGGTGTTTAAGGGGAAATCATCAGAGGTTATAGCACTGATGACTAAGAGGTAAAGACCCTGATAATATGATGAGTGAGTAACAACTAACTTCTAGTTTGTCCTCAATCTTTTCATCGTGTTCATTAATATTGATACATGTACTTGTTATGACTGAATAAAAACTGTCATAAAACTGATGACAAAGCGGTAACAACTAACTTCCTAGGTTTTAAATCTGAATCTTTTCATCATGTCCGTTAAACATTGATATATATATGTTACTTACTGATGCCAGTGTTTTGTGGTGAGGGGCCTTCTTGGAAGTCTGTGAACTCGTCCGATTGTGATTGGTCTGTGACAGTTGATGTTACAGCCAGTACTGCTGCCCCGCTCATAACTGGTACTGCTGCCCCGCTCATAACTGGTACTGCTGCCCCGCTCATACCTGGTACTGCTGCCCCGCTCATACCTGGTACTGCTGCCCCGCTCATACCTGGTACTGCTGCCCCGCTCATACCTGGTACTGCTGGAGGAATGTGATTGTTCATGTGACCTGGTGCTGTAAAAGTAGCCAGGATTTGTTAGGTATAGTAACAGTACAAACATCAGTCCTTTACTAGTTGAATATACATATATACATATCCTAATTGGGGAAAACAGAAGGGTGAAACTCACACAACCCCTCGGCTCCCCCCAAGCAATTGAGAAATATGCTGGGAATGTGCAACATATTATGGCTATACCAATCATTCAGAATTGTTCTTTTTAGAGCATATCATTAATTCTTCAGATCTATATAACAGCTACATTCAATTTTTTACCACAAAATCAGAGATTATTACATCCAAAACTCCATAAAATTTGGGCTGAGACGACAAGTTTACGACAACAAAATAAAAAAGTTTCCTCATAATTTGGTAGCTGTACCAAACACAGTTAATTAGATATAACTGGTTACATTCAAACATATATCACAAAATCAAAGATTATTGCACCTGAAAGAGGCATAACTCCATAAAATAAGGGCTGAGGTGACTAATTTTCTGTTGACTTCTAGAATACAACTATATAAGTAAGTTTCCAAAATGTAATAGTAGTTCAACCACAGTTCTGTAGATATAGTTGGTTACATTCAATCATATTATATATATCACAAAATAAAACAGGAGGCACCAAAGGTGCTACAACCTCTCAGCTCCTTAACAGTCCAGACCAAGATGTTTTTATGAATGTAGGAGTTTGGATGCATAGGAGATCGCTAGAGAGTTAAGGAATACGAAATGCAAACCCAAGGCACAACTCATAGCATGGTATCTGCATACCAAATCTGACAAGAATTCAACAAGGAATCCTCAAGTTATTGCCCGGCAACCAAATTTAGATTTTTCCACCAGGTGGCATGACATGTAGGCGCAAGTGGGCAACAGGCAATCACAAGCGATGTCTTGTGGCATGGTATATGCATACCAAATTTGAGAAGAATGTGAGGAGTAGTTCTTAAGTTATTGTCCGGAAACCAGATTTAGATTTTGCCATCAGGTGGTGCCACATCTAGGTGCAAGCGGGCAAAACACAATCCCAAGCGATATCTCATGGCATGGTATATACATACCAAATTTGGGAAGAAGAGGTTCTTAAGTTATTGCCTGGAAAGGCATAAAGGATTTAACCACCAGGTGAGGCTACCTGTTGGCGGAAGTGGTCGAAATGCCATCCCAGGCAACACCTCATGGCATAGTATATGCATACCAAATTTGAGAAGAATCTTTTGAGCAGTTCTCAAGTTATTGCCATGATCCAACACTCAATTTTTGTTTTGAATCTGCGCGAACACGACACATATCAATCTCGCTTTGGAACTACGCCATGATACCTATCATGTGTTATAAGCAGAGAGGTGGGGGGGGGGGGGATTTGGCTTTATGTCACACTCAAGGTTGTTTCACTCATAGAGGTGATAAGCAATGCAGCTTGTCTAATGCAAGCATGCAGTGAGCGAGTGAGTAAGTAGGATTTAACATTGTTTTCAACTATGTTTCCGTCCTATCATGACGGTGCCCACATATGTGCCAGGGTATGAGAGTGTTCACAGTTCCTATTATCCTGGAGACTGATCAGCCCAGCCAGTACAGCACCCGGTCACCCATCCAAGTATTGACCGGACTCAATTGAATGTTGTTTAACTTCGTTGCTCTGACTTGAACCGGTGTGCCCAATGTGACACGCCATACTTGCAAGCATGTAACTTCTAGTTCATTTGTTTATGGTATCAGTGAATGGCGTGCTGACAAATTAGTGAGATAAGTAACTTCAGCTGCATATAACCTAATCAGGAAAAATATATAAAAATATTCCAAGGATTCTTTACTCAAAGAGTCAGAGAAAAAAGATAATATTTGAGTGTAGACAGACAATGTTGACTGGTTATTGACATGACTTTCCCTTCACAGAGCTCATTTACGAGGACATTTACAAGCTGAATGTCTTCCCCAGTCCATCTTTCATGTAAGCCCATGAAACAAAGGAACAGAATAAAGTTTTTGGGTAAAACAATGAGTCTTGACAGCTGACTGGCCAAATAGAAGTCACACGAAAGACTGACCTCATCTCCCCCACTCAATCACTCACTCATCCCCAGTGATACACGTTTACATAAGGTGAATTTGAATATCACAATGCTAGTCTAGTCTGTAACTGTAGATAGAATCTGCCTAGCCTCATGAACTAACCTGAATCTGATGGTGGATGGTTGTTTCCTGGTGGAGCTTGACGGCCGTGTCCTAGGAATGGAGTGGGAGGTTTGGGACACTGTGTCAGTATGTGGATAGAGGGAATACTGTAGTTGTTCTGATAGTGAAGAAAAGTGAAAAGTGTTACATATATTTCATATACTGTCAAGCAGAGTGTACAGAACAATACGTTACCCTCAAAACACCTCATACTCACAATGTCCAATAAATTGAGGCATAAGAATGTCCTGAGTTTTGACTGTCCAAAACTGAACCTGAATCATCAACCTTCACTTGCTTTCTGTGAACCGGATAAATCACCTGTCCTTATAACTATATATAATGCTGACCAGCCTTCTTCTGAGTGCCACTATAGAGATAGCCCTACCTCTAAAGTGTATGATGAAAAAAATAGCCCAATGGGCCCTAAACCCCTCGGCTGTTGGGATAGCTTGTAAGAGTGGTTTAAATTAGGGAAGTTTCATCATAGTCCAGTTATTGATGTATGTGTACCATTGAAAACAAGACCATGATCACTCATGTTCAAACAAACTCTGATCAAACACTACATTCATTTGTGGTCTACAAACAATGTATATGGAAGTATAAATCGGATTCTCATGACATATAATTGAACCTATTTTATGTGAAAGGAAGAGTAAGTCAAGGTCACTCATATATGATAACATTCTGATAAATAATATGCTAATGGGTCAAGATGTATTGTGATAACATTAGTTGTGGACAGACAAACTTTTACCCTATACTTTGACCAGGGAAAACAGGTTAATTTCAGTCAACTTCCATAGGGTTGAGATCAATAAAGCAGATCTGCATCTGGGGTATAACATTATCACATAATTTTACCTCGGGAAATAGGTCAAGGTCAGTCATGTTCATTAAAATTCTGGTCAATGAGCATATGAATAGATAGCATGGGTAGATCTAATCATTTTAACATATACTTTGACATTGAATAAAACAGGCCAAAGTCAGTGATCTTAAATTTAGTTCTGGTCAATCAGCAGATGCATCTGTAGTATAAATTTAGAGAGGCGAGCTCGTTAATAGTTATCAAACCTATTTGTAAGGTGTAAATTGACCTTGGAAAAATAGGTCAAAGTCGGTCTTCTTCAACAGGCTTCTGGCAAATAGCCAGCTGCAACTGCTGCATGAATTTGTAGAGCCGACTACAGCCCTTCCAGAGATATCTCGTTAACATCGAATATGACCAGACAGACAACACTGTTGTCGACAACAATACACTTTGACCAAAATTAGTTACACCATATAAAAGATTTCAAATTGAAACACAGAATGCATTATCCATGTCAGGCCTTGTTTTCTGATGGGGCGGATTGTATCCTTTAACCTTAAAGTGCAAGGTCATCATATTCAATTTGATAACTAGTTTCTCAGGGTACAGAATGATTTTCTCTTTCCTTACAAATAATGAGGAAATTCAGTCTGCACTATTGAGTTGCACAAAATGCTCTCATGGACTAAACTGAACAACAAACCGCACTGACTGCTTCAGCTTGGACATACCACATACTGTAGGCACTTTTGTATACTATTGCCTATTCACCCATGACAAATGTTTGACAGCCAATAATGTTATCAAGTCTGCCTCATGTCAACAACCATACTGAAGTAGTGGTTCACCTGTGCTAATGCGATGAGAGCCAGGGCCATATAGAGTTCCTCCACAGTCAGCTCTCCTGGGCTGGTACGGTTACATAGGCTCCAGATGTGTCCCAGTCCCTCCCTGGACAGGCCACTTAACATCAGTATGGGGTACAGGCGCTCTGTACTCACCTTACCATCTCTGTAGTATTCAACAAATATTATCATATTAAAATGATAGATCCAGAATATAACAGGCCTAGGAAACAATTCCATACATGCCCCTCAGTAGACTGGATTCAGCCCCTGTTTCATAATGTATTTTAAACGGAAAACGAGAGGAAGTAACTCTGCCTATTAAGAAATGCTTGAAACAGGGACTGGACGGATGACGGTTTTCACCAATGAAAACTCCGTATTCTGACCCCGCCCCCAACTCAAAGGATTTGATTGGTTCGTTCACATACGCACGCTGGAAGCAATGCGTTCATGTGACGTCAACAATGAGAATGACGTTACTACCATGACCTCAACAATGGGAATGACGTTACTGCCGAGACGTCACAGTATGGCGTTAGAATGAAATTGATACAAATGTTGCGACCGAAGGTAAAAATATGTCAATCGTCCAGACTAACCACGCCTCCAGATGGAATCTTTACACGACGAAACCCATCAAATCGTCCAGTCTCTATTTTAAAAATAATTTATTGATTTTTTTTTTCATTCTATTTATCAAACGTATATATTTATTAAAGATCATTTTATTATTATTAAATAGTACATATGAAATAGAGACTCATCCAGTCCAGCCCCTCAGTTCCTTGTCCATCTACAGTACAAGGCAGAAATATCTTCATCATAAACGCGAGTTAAAAAAATCATTTTCGCGACTATAATTTATTAATCTCGATCGGAAAATGCGCCTCAATCGCGCAAAAACAAAAGCATAATCGCGACTGACACGCGTCGACCATTTGCCGTAACTGTGAAGATACTGCATGACGCGATCAGAACAAGTCGCGTGTTGTAAATAAACGATTCCCTTTTCTACTTGCCGATAGTCTCGTTTGTCAGCCTTGTTTGCTCGGATAAATGCATGCGGGAGGATTTTGTTATGAACCGTCTTTTTTGAAGCAATATATTTGCATGTAGCTTGATTGAAACCCCGCTAAATATATATATTTTCAGAAAGCCCATACTTTAATTAATCTGTCCGTCAAAATATCTGCCCTTTTTTCTCTAAAATAAAACCAGACCAGGTGAGAAAATAAAACAAACAAAAAACATTTGATTTCGGCAACAATGAACATTACCTTGCGTCTATGTCCCAGCCAAACGATAATTTTCATAAAAAATATCATCACGATTCGCTCAATTCAAGCGGACGATCGTGCTAAAATACCAGTACATCATCTCTGTGGGGTTTAATCCGACATATAAATCCGAGAAACCCTTTATTTCCATTGTAAATCCAACAGTCGTCTCGCTAAAGTTTCCAATGGAGCCATTTTCTATGCGATAAATTCACTCGGCACTGAAGACCGACATACAGACAGACAGCCGGCCAATCGCTGCGATTGTACCACAGACTTTCCTACGATGACCTCATTCTCAACTAATCAGCTTCGCGGTATTACCCAACTCAGTCGACCTTGTTTTATCGAACGAATATTCATGACGAGGACAGGTCTATTCAATCAAATTCTTCGTTATTTCTTTGTTAGTTGTTAAATCACTCATCATAGGTCGAAAGTGGGGGAAATGGCCTTTGAAATGAGGCCAATATCTCCCACATTCTACCGCGGGAAATGAGATTTCGATGGCGCTGAAAATGGTCCAAAACCCGGCAAATTCTTTGCTGATTTTCTCAATTTCCATCACACTGAAGGTACGTCTTCGACAAAATAAACTTTTCATACGTTCATGGTATGATTCTTAATAAAATTTGAACGTATATTGCCGATTATTTCGTTATTGAACGGTGTGGACTATCAATGCGCTTTCACTCGATGAACATTTTACTGTGAGGGGAATTTCTTACATGGTGGTCAATCTTGGCTTGTTCGGCCAACAAGACTCCATCTGACGCGATCATTAAAGGAATCCCTATTGAAATATGCCTGTGGATCGCGCTAAAACCCGAGACGATCGCGTCGACAGCGACATCGGCCGCTTTTACACGCTGACGCGTTTACAGAAAACAGTCGGGTCAAAACCGCGTGTTCCGAAATTTACAGTCGCGACTCCTTCAATAAACTAGCGCGAGTCAGTCTCGATTACTTCGCGTTCTACTCGCGTTTAGCACCAAGTTATTTCTGCCTTGTACTGTAGCTATTGTAGAATAGTGTTATAACGGTAAAATAACAGTGGATTAACAGAAATAATGTTTTTATATTGTGCGGTTAATGAATTGACTGAAATCGGTTTCAGATGGCGGACATTTTGAACTCTAAGATTGCCGTCGCCATATGACGCGTCTAACATTGATATGGGACTTTGTATCAATATTAATGGCCAACAAAATATTGCCAAACAGGTAAAACAGTGTAGGTTCTAGACGATAATATGAGCGCCTGGTGACCATTTTGAAAAATTGTGATCTACATATGAATTTTTTTGCGGTGACTCCATATCTAGTAATGCTGTCCAGACTATAACAAATTTCATGCATTTATGAAAAAGACACAAATTTTTTCACATGTTGACTAGACCATATGGGGAGCACATATAACTGTCATCTAAATAATCTACTGGGCTGGTAGACACCCTTGCAAGTGATTTAGAGCCACCAATCTTGGCACACATATACTTCGAGACAATTCTTACATGATGGTACCGTTAGTGCCGCGATCCACCGCTAGGGGGCGAATAGGTAACTGGCATGTGTATAATCAACTGGGATGACAGACTCCCTTGCAAGTGGCTTAGAGCCACCAAAATTGGCACACATGTATTACGAGACAATACGTACACGTTGGTACCTACTATTAAACGGGATCTTCGTCCGTTCATCCATGACTCATTCTGTGCATGCGTGCAGGTTCTCTGACTGGGGGATGGGGTGGGGGTGTTGGTGTCTGGGTCGACAATGTTCTCGCCTTCTCGCCTAATCTGAAAAGGGTGAGAAAGCGAGAAGTCGCGAACGCGAGAATCCGTCCATCC
This sequence comes from Hanleya hanleyi, assembly GCA_036873755.1. Classification (NCBI taxonomy): domain Eukaryota; kingdom Metazoa; phylum Mollusca; class Polyplacophora; order Lepidopleurida; family Hanleyidae; genus Hanleya; species Hanleya hanleyi. The sequence goes on from JAVTVY010025793.1 coordinate 75,858, forward strand.
TCGCTTGCTCGACTTCTCGCCTTTTTCCCACAAAGCAAAGACGAGAAGCGATAAGACGCGAAAGATCTCGACTTCTCGCCTCGCAATCTCGACTTCTCGCCTAGACTTCTCGACTTCTCGCCTCGCGATGTCGACTTCTCACCTCGCAACCTTGACTTCTCGTCTCGACTTCTCGACTTCTCGCTTCGCGTTCTCGACTTCTCGCCTCGTGTTCTCGACTTCTCGCCTCGCGTTCTCGACTTCTCGACTTCTCGTGTCAGCTAAATACAGGGCGAATATGCGATAAGGCGAGTGGCCGCTACTGTCTCCCGTAATTGGCTGTGTAGTTTGCAGGCATCATGTAGATTACGTCGTTCTGCATCACACCGAGGGTCATTTCAAAGACAGTTCAAATGGTTGTTTCTGTTGTTCATTCCACTTACCTGATTTCAGAAATGACCTTCGGTGTATTGAAGACGACGACGAAATTTATGAGTTGTCTGCAAAACACACTTGTTACTGGTCCGAGTTTTTCCAAACTGGATTTTGAGGAGAAGTAAATGTTTGTTGCTAATAACTCGAAGAGCCCTTGCCTCAGATCATCGGACTGATCGTGTGTTGGATTGTGCGGGAGGTTCACAGATTACTTGCACATTTTGTTATTATAGAATGAATTTATGCTTGATCAAACTGTAATTCCTGGCTTATTTTTGGCATTTTTTGAGACATTTATAGAGAGGATTTTCTCTGGTTAAGAAATATGACACCTGAAATCAAAATCTATTAAAAAGTTTGATTATGTGAAAGAACCAAGGATGGTTTGGGTTTGAGATGTCAATAGTTTTGCTATAATTGAATACCCTCCTTATAAATGCTTCAATTATAAATGCCTCGTTCTTGAGCTATGCCAGTGACAGGCTTACTTATCATTGATGAATAGAGGTAATGGTCATTGCGACCAAAACAATCTCAATTATATCAGATCACTTTCCAAGTTTGATGTCAAGCGGACAATTTGTTTTAGTTATTGTGAGAAAACTGCGACGGAACTACGGAATGAAGGATGGAGCAAATCCCTAAGTCCCCTCCGTTGTCCGGCGGGTCCTCCTTCGGTGTCCGGCGTGGGACAAAAATAGTAAAATTGGTCAACTGCGATCTTACGTTGTGTTTGAACGCATTTTCCGATAATATGAGCGCATTTGAGAGTATTTCCAGATAATATGATGTGCAAACCCACTCCAAACCAACCACCACCAGTAGAAAAATTCCAAGGAAAAACCAGCGAACCAGCGAAAGGGAAACAGAAACACATTGTGTATGGCATCATTTTCCACCTCCTTTTAATGTTGCGTTTAACCCTACCTGGCCTGTGGGTGGGAGGGCGAAATGGCTCCGTACCAAACTTTCTGCGCTATCGCCTCGACTTTATAGTTTATCATATTGGAGTCATTTTGAGCCTATTTGCATAACTGCACGAGCAGAGGATCATGGGTAAATTCAAAATGGCGGCCACGTGGGGTACCAGAAAAGTGATGTTTTTGTCATATTTCTTCAAAATTTCTGCTTTTCCGCGACGAAAAGTGAGAAAAACCTATTTTATTTCACATCACATTAATATTTACCAATTTGTCATGCAGTTTTTTGTGGAGAAATTGCATAAATAAAAAATTCGGAAAATCCCACCGAAAATCGACCAAAGAATGCCGTTTTTAAAAATGAGGTCACTGTGACGTCATAAAAGTGGCCATCTTGGATTTTTTTTACATTTTCTGGTAGATCTTGATCCAAGGGTATAGTGTGATAAGTTTCAACCCTCTATCTTCAGGAGTAAGAAAGATAATTAGTGGGGCCATTTCGCTCCCCCCCCCCAGCCCAGGATACGTCCCAAAAAGTCCAGGCCAGATAGGGTTAATTAACCTTATCTGTCCTGGACTTTTTGGGACCTGTCACATTTTCGTGAGGTAGCACATCGGTTTATCATGGATGTTTGGCTTTTACTTTGATGGTATAGCACATCGAGACTTACTGCTCCCTTGGGATATAATTATTAATCAAACATGATGCTTCATTTTACATGTATACTGCTCATTAGATCCAATTACTAAATTGAGTCAATGTTACAGCTTGTCAGTTTGTGTTGCCCCGGGGATTGTTCTGATTTGTCTGTGTACTCTTGAGCTACGAAGGTTTATCAATGAACTCACATGATATGCATGTGGCACCAAACGTAGTCCATGCAATCTATATTGTTATTAATATGATGCATGTATCCACATACTTGTTGCTAATTAAATGAACTATGCTGAAATATTGACATTCATTGGAAACTCGAATGTTTTGTAACGTCGGGAATCAAACATAGGCTCAGTAAATCGGGGATATCGTATATTGCCGATGTCTCAACGGTCCGATAGCTTCTTAGTCGATAGACAATTTGTGTCCTGTTCGGGAGGTTGAAGTGCAAGAGATAAAAAAAACATTTAACGTATTAGTCATGTACTGGCTGGAATTCAAGTACCTACTGGTGTGTGTTGTAATCCTTATCTCCCATGGTGTAAATGGGGTTATCAACATTGAAGGTAAGTCATTCGCATTGAGTGAAATTAAATTCATACAATTTAATTTTGACGACCTACAGCATTAATGTGACAACACGGTTCTTGTATATATATTTTTCGATTTGCTCGGAGAATCACCCGTATTATTAAAGCTTCGGAATGGATTTGACCTTCAATAATTAACGATAATTATGTTAAAACGGAATGTTAAATAGAATGTCATGTACATGAATTTCCAACCACGATGAAATATTGGTGACCATGTTTGGCAGTGAGAATTTTTGCTAAAGGTTTATAGGGGCACATTGAAGAAAGGCGTTTTACGTGAAATGAGAAGGGTGCAACAAGAGGTGGTATCTCATAACCTCTGAGTCCGTGTTGCCTACACACTCAGAAATGGTGTTGACCCAATACCCTTTTTGTTTGGTGTTGAGGGTGGCTTAACACCACAAAGTGCGAACACTAAACAGTGAAGTTGAGGCCAGTTCAACACCAAATAATCGTGTGTCGCCAACACCAATAAAGGGAGTTTGGGATTTTTGGTGCAAGTTTTAATTCAACACCATTTATTTGTGTTGAGCTCAACACCATTTTGGTGTTATCCATACCAGGCCTGGGGAGGGGGGGGGATGGCTCCCCTACCAAACTTTCTGCGATATCTCCGGAACGACAAAAAATTGAGAGCAGACACTCCGTGACTTTATAGTTTATTATATTGGCAAGAATGTTTTCGTCATTGTTCTTGAAAATTTCTGCTTTTCCGCGATGAAAAGTGGGAAAAAATTATTTTATTTCATATCACACTAATATTTACTAATTTATCACTCAATTTTTGCGGTGAAATTGCATAAATAAAAAATTCGAAAAATCTGACCCAAAAATCGACCCAAAAATGTCCATTTTGAAAATGACGTGGCTGTGACGTCATCAAGCGGTCATCTTGGATTTTTTTTTTACATTTTCTGGTAGAGCTTGACCCAAGGGTATAGAGTTTCAGCCCCCTAACTCAAGGGATAAGAAAAATAATTTGGGGGGGGGGGGCGAAATGGCCCCTCCCCAGGCCTGGACTGGTCCCAAAAAGCCCAAGCCAGATAGGGTTAATATATACCATATTCCTGGCTGTGCAGCGGAGTATTCTAACTCGTTATCTCGTGTATTCTTGAGATACGATGACTGCGCATGATGGACTGGAACGATGTAGTCAGAAAAAATTAACAATCTGTATTGATATTCATGCTTGTACATGTATCCGAATATATATTGCCACTTAGACGCACTGTGCTGAAATATTGAATATATCGTTATAAATCAGTACCGCAGTTGAAACGAATAAATTATTTAGTTTACCCGGAAGTCAATCTGCTGATGATAAATTCCATAAATATCTAACACCGCCCTTGGAGCACCATAACATTGTACATTTCTTACAATGAATAGCGTTGAGTCACCTGTTATCGAATATCGTCGGAGAAACGAGAGGACATAGTATGTTGTCGATATTTCAATGTTCGATACATGTTTACACGGGAGATCGCTATCCAACAGGTACATGTAGACAGTCGTTGCGGTTGTAAGAGCTAGAGTTAGGGAAAGCCAATTAATTTAAGTCATGTACAATACCGAATTCGAATATCTATCGATGTATGTTGTACTATTTGTCTCACATAGGACGAGTGGATGTAACAGCATGAGCGGTAAGTCAGTTGCATGAGTGAAATTGAATTAATGGTGAACCTTTTCATTTTCAGTTATTTGTTTCTGTTTTTCTTCAACAAAGTCTACTAAATGAAAATCACGTTGAAAAACCACGAAATGTAATAAAAAAAAGATGAGATGACGTCACATTGCCGTCAAATCCACTACACAAAGCGTTTTAGTTACCATACATTTCATGTAGTGGGAAACGCTACCGAAGGCCGCTCAAATGTATGGGAATGTATGTTAAATTGTTGCTACAATCATTTACCACACATTTCCCAAACATTTGGGCGGCCTTAATTCTCAAGCATGTCCTACTACATCAATGTATGATAAATTTAAATTTTGTGCAGTGATCGCCAGGAAGCAATGTTTGAATTATTTTGACCGCTTTTTCCAGGCAAAAACGTTTTTGGCACAAAATATGCTCAGTATGTTAAAGAATGATTATCGTACGTGAAAAAAAAATATTTTCCTGATCTTTGAAGCAGAAAACTAGTGAAAATTTGGCGACAAAGGTAAAAATGAAATTTAGAATTTATCAGTGATTTTTCGCACCTAGGAATATGCGAATGACTCAAACTAACACTGATACGATTACCTATAGATTCATATAAGTTTCATTTCCCAACTCTTCCACATTGCAGAGCTACAGATTTGTCTGTCGCTAGAAATTCCATTTTTCCTTAAAAGCCGAATAGATTTTGCCATGATATTGACCTTGTAAAAAGTTTGAAACATAAAATAATGTAATCGGTCCCATGGCGTACCACAGGTACACCCAAGCTATGTCAAGAAAAATGTACGTTTTCGAGGACCTCCATTGCCATCATCTTGGATTTATCATGATCATAGTATTATGAGAATATGCTTGAAACGACATGCTTAATACGACATTAAAACGATATTAATATAAAACAAAGACAAATCACAAGGTCCTAACCCTCAATATTTGTTCGTTCTGGAGTAACGTGAAACGGTTTAAGGAACGTAAAACGACTACACAGATGAACAGAGAGAGAGAGAGAGAGAGAGGGGGGGGGATTAGATTTAAGGTCACATTCAGCAATATTTCAGCTATATAGCGATCACTGGTGAACAGAAGATCCTACGTATCATATGCATGGTCTCGCTTACTAGCATTTGGCGGATCTTGTAAAATGTGACAACCTCATTGTGAAACTCCAACTAGGGACCTATCTAAAGTCCCAACATCATGAACAATAATTATTTCAATCTAAAAAATCCCTCATAATAATCTGGTTAATATGTACCACCTGTAATTAAATAAATTCTACCTCGCAACACTGGTACAACACAAATTTAAATGATTTGTTCACATAAAAAAAAACTCATTTAAGCTAAATGGCAACTCTGTTGCCACTCCATTTTATTTTGTCTCGAACCTATGGTATTTTCACAGCTATTTGTTTAGCAAGTTTAACTGAAAACAATAGAATTGCTTGAAATTTATCGCCATAAACCCATGGAATCTCACCCACGTTACTATCTCGAAAGTCAATTGAGAAGTTTGCTTCAATCATTCCATCTAGGTCGGGTGTGCCTTCTTACGCTGAAATTTGCCATGTATTATATAAATACATGTATTATATTGCAAATATTGGTAACATTGTGCCTGAAAGAAAACAAGCCACAGTTCATAGTACCTGCGTCGTATGTTAACAATCTCAGTCGGCATGAGGACACTAACAAGTTAAAAAACTATTCTAGAATTGGTTCCATTTACTGGTGGTGGTTGAAAATAAATGGCAATCGTGTTAAGCATGGAGCACAGGAACAGCTGCTTTGCACCCTGATTTAATTAACACACTTTATTGGCTCTGGGAGAATTAAGCCATGTACACGCAACAAAAATATAACAACGCTTCTAACCAGGGTTGAACAAGTACTCAAACTTGCAAGGATGTGCAATATTTGGTTATTACCAAGACAACACTAACAAAAATTAAGCTGGACTTCTTTGCTTTTATAGTTTGAAAGTCGTGGGACATTGGAGTGAAAGCAACCCCACACAGCATTATTGCAGAACTTGTTCAACAAGCTTGTGTTTATCAAGTTTGGAGATGTCACCAGTCTTGTAGTCGGTAGTACATCGAGTTTCTTTGAAGACGTAATTGAACCGACTATGTTGATAATATTAATGACATCAATTTTAGATACACCAACAGAATTCTGGATTCTAAGAGGTAACCGAGACCACATTGGTCAAGTATATTTTTTAGAAGCCCAGTCCAACTGCTACAGTGAGTGGTGTTTATACGTAAATATCATGAACGAGTGAATCGTGCTGTCTAAAATATGTAACCAGAATCTGAGCATTGATTTCAAAATATCGAATTTGAATGGTAACCTACCTAGCTCTGATCGACAAGCATCATTTGTTGATTTGGAATGCACGCCAAGAGTTTCTTTCATGAATTTCAGGTGCACGTGCTCAAAGCTATCCGAATCACGAAATTTCCGTGTTCCTCATACTTCACAACCATACAAAGGAATTGATTTGATCATGGAATCAGTTTTTTAGTCAGGCTGCACTTATTGTTATATTGGTATCAATAGATACTAACCTGGAAAACAGTGCGGGGGAGGGGAGAGGTGGTGAATAGGAGATAAATATAGTTGTCTGTCTCTAAAGGAAATCTGTTTGCTCATCACTGGTGTGTGAGTTATGTGATCATTCTATTCAATGATTTGTACAGAGGGCAAGGCTCGGGGGTGAAACGTCCACAAGCAGAATCCCACAATATACAGGCAACAATTAAACGCAACATAACACGGGTGGCGGAAAACGATACCGGCGTACTAACAACAAGTGACATGGTGCTTCACCCTTATGATGATGGTCAAGTTGCGTTCACTCCTGACCGATACTCACATATGAATTGTTCAGGTCTTACCCACACTAACACGAATAATTCTACAATTATAATCACCACCTTTGATTGTATTACTAAATTGAGCCGTCTAGTCGAGCATTCCGGCACTTTCATGAGTTGGATATAGATATACGATTACATTGATCAAATCTGAACGGTAAAACCCGTCTTTTGTATTAACATTTATTTCCAGAAATAATCTGATCCACTTCGACGTAGTTGTTGTCTTCGCTGCGTACATTAATTATATGACACAGACTCGCTAAATATGGAGATGTTCAAGTCTCAAGTTGTTTCTAGCTGCGATCCGCTCTGACAGTGGGAGTACAAATAAAATGGTCGGAATTTCACGGAATATACTGCCCAAAACTGTGATCGAACACTCGGAATAATCATTGCAGGGAATACCTTTTTTTAAATTTCTCATAAGTACCCCCTCGACGAGCCTGAAGTGTAAATAAAACGGCTTCTAAATTTCAATTAGGTCCATTTAAAATGAAAAGCCTCCTACACTCAAATACAGTACACTTGAACGAGTTGGGAGAGTCTAAAGGAAGCTGTATAATGAGAACCTCATAGATCTTAATCAGACATGTGCTGTCAAGATGACAAATCTAAATTTTGATGACTATTTCACATTACATGTAGAAGTAGCCTTGTGCTATAGGCCAGCAATCACCACCACTAACTGTGTACTCCCCTGACTGCAAGAAATCCGCTGCCAAGTATATGTAAGGGAAAAAATAATTTAGCTCCGACAAAATTCTGTAAGAGTTTACACCATTATGTGGTAGAATGTCCTCAAAATTATCCTCCTTCAAAAAGTGATCCTGACTCCAACGTGCAAGTCGGTCAGACAATTGAGTATTTCACCGAAACTTTAATAGATTAATTTCGCTGAATCTGTAAATTACTTTGAATCTGAAAGAAATTTCATTGATTGTACTAATAATGTCAATGCATTTTATAACAATTTCAGTGAACATTATAGAAATTTGAATGAATCTTTTCTCAAAATTATAACAATTCTTTTAGAAATTCCAATGCATCTTTTAGAAAATTCCATAAAATCTTTTAGAAATTACAATCAATCGATTTAGAAATTTCAATGAATCTTATAGAAACTTTCAGTGGATCTTTTATAATTGGAAAAACATATTTGAAAGAGAATCCAGCTGAATCTTTAAGAAATTCCAGTTAATATATTAGAAATAAAATGTAGGCCTCTATCTCAGATCAATAAATTGAGAGAATTTGTTTCCTGGCTTCCTTTTAAGATCCAATTTTGTGGCTACAGGCTACAAATCCTGACCTTCATGATGCCATTTCCATTCGTACTTCAAATTTTACGTTTTTCTTTATTTTTGTTGACAAGCGATCATCAGGAAACGTATGTGAAGTACGTTTACTTTATAGATGCATATACAGTATGCATCCATGGTCACCCAAACTGAAGAAGATTATATAATCCTGTTTGCTCAAGTCAAACAAGTGTTAGTGTTCTAATAATTCAATAGCAGTTTTTAACCCAAACATATTGATCGAATTTATTAGTAACATCTTCTACATATTTAAGAGTTCGTACGGATTAATATGTACAAGTGTTCAACAGATTAAATTGGAAACTATTTTACACATATTGCAGCAAAGAATACATGTTTATGTACCTCAAACAAAGTTGTTTCTATAGCAGAAGCAATAATTGTCTGTTCAATTTTTATGCGCTTTTACATGTTGACAATCTGAACACTTCAATAAATATATCTAGAATTATGTATATTATGAGTATACTCATGTATACTCATTTTCTGAATGATATTCGGTTTGTACACCTACATTCCTACCTACATGGACATTATACATGTACATTTTACGAAATTGTATTTTACATACAATACATTGTAACATGTGCTTACACATGTACAACAACTAGAGTTAAGACAGAAGTAATTCTGAACTACTAGGCCGATGAACTCTAAGCTGATGCAAGAGGAAAACCCTTGTAAAGAATCTTTATTATCTTGTTTCACCCACCGTCAAATAAAGGAAGATCTTGAAATTATCTCAAAAACTAAAAATTTACCGAGATGTGGATTTACATGGCATATAGTATGAGAGCGATTGGTAACTCTATCGTGTATATTATGTAGAGTTGCAGCTGTTATTCTAACATATTTACTGATTTTTTTTGCAAAGCCCCAGAAAGGATTTCGTTTAGTAGTCAAGGGACCAACTTACAGAAAAATATCAAGTTATGAACTGCATAAGCAATAACTCTGAGAAGTTATAAGTTGTCGTGCCCATTTGATCACAAAATGTTGGCAGAAGGAAATGTTACAAAAAGTTGACCCGAGGGAAGAAAACATGATCTGCGAATGTAAACATAACAAGGTAACCCTGTGCAACTCTTCCAAAAAACTGTGGCTTTTAAATAGGTAATACCTTCCTACTCAACCTTAATGTATTGGCTTTCCAGGAAATATATACACAATTGAGAGAAAAATGTAAGCTGATACGTAATACATCATTTTTTGTAAGTTTAACGAATGTACCACATGCACTGGAATGCACAATAGTTGCTAAACATAGATTTTTTTTTATTTCACCGATACCAGGTCAACAGGTCTGAGACCCAGTAATAGACCAGGTGAACACTATATACAACATTTAACATAAACAATGACATTGAGATTAGAAGGATAATGCTTAATAATATAATAGTATGCTAGTATATACATAGATAAGAAACGCGTGTGTTTGAGCAAATTATGAATATGATATAACATCTAAATCTGCTTCTTAAAAGCACATTTCTATATAAATATGTCAACGTTTGCCTTAAGACTAACGTTATTAAAGTAAACGTAAACACATATATGCAATATATATAGATAAGAAAGCCATACGTTTAAGCAACTTTGTGAACATTGTAAAGCATTTACAATCTGCACCTTAAATTTAAACTTTGATGTAAATATGTCTACATTGGCGTTAAGAGAAATATCATTGAAGTAAGGTAAAATTCGTGGTAAAAATACATTCTTTCTAAGATTAATTCTACATTTAGGAGGTACAAACAAACACATGACGGTGCATACAAGTTGACCTGGAATAAAACATAAGAGGTGACAAAACGGCTATTTAAAACAGAGTGTAGAAAAGAAAGATCTAAATACTTTTACAAAAGATTTACAACGACCTGTATATCCCACGTCAAAGTAATTCGTATCCGTTTTAAAACACAAAAATCTAAGAAAGCATTTCCGAACACGTTCAACTTCCATCGAAAGTTCTTTTGCATGTGGTGACCAAACCACATAGCAATACTCTAATTTGCTTCTAACCAATAAAATATAAAGCGATTTGAATGAATCTGGATTGGTAAAACTCTTACAGCTTCTTTTAATAAAACCTAACATCTTAAAAGCCTTAGCACACATGGTCTCGACATGTGGTTTAAAAGAAAGGTCGGTAGTTAAAATTACACCTAAGTCATTAACTTGATATACTCCTTCCAAATCTCTCTCCAATATTTTATAACAATAATGTAGAGGGGTTTTCTTCGTCGTAAAAGATATAACATGGCATTTAAGAATGTTTAGGTTCAGTTTCCAAAGTTTACACCAATGTACAAGATAGAATATGTCTGTCTGTAAACGAATACAATCTGCAACTGTTAAAACTTCCTTAAAAAGTTTGGAATCATCCGCGTACATAGATATATGGGAAAACTGTAATCCATGTGGCAAATCGTTTACATATAAAATAAAGATAAGAGGTCCCAAGATGGACCCTTGAGGGACTCCTGACGATACATTTGTCGAGTTGGATTTAAAACCATTGATAACAGCATGTTGAGTTCTGTCTGATAAATAGGAAGCAAAAAACTGTAACAAAGTACCATTAATACCAACACGTCTTAATTTGTGTATCAGTAATTTATTATTTAAAGAATCGAGAGCTTTGGAGAGATCGATATATAAACTATCTACCTGTTTACGTGAGTCAATAGCTTGTGCTATCTTGTCAACATACTCAATCAGATTTGTAGCTGTAGATCTACCTTTATAAAAACCGTGCTGACGCTCCGTTAAATAAGGCTTTACATGATTAAAAATCTGTTCGTGTATAAGTTTCTCCATAATTTTTGAAAACAAAGGTAAAAGTGACACAGGCCTATAATTTTCTACATTACATTTGTCGCCACCTTTAAAAATAGGAATTACATTCGCCGTTTTAAAAACGTCAGGGAAAACACCAGTGGCTACGGATTTCTTAAAAATGACAAACAGAAGTATGGCCAGTTGTTCAGCACATTCAATCAATACAATGCCTGAAATTAAATCAGGACCACAAGCTTTACAAGGGGTTTGTTTGTTTTAAAAGTCTAACAACATCTGAATAAGAAACATTAATGTTTGACAAAGAACAATTAACATGAGAAGTTATATCAGGATATTGTTCGGGGTCAGTATCGTCGTAGACACTACTGAAATATGCAGAAAAAAGCATTTGCAACATCAAGTGGACATTCTGCTAACATACATTATTCGGAACTGACCCAGATTTACATTTCTTCTTAGCGAAAGACCAAAACCTTTTACTGTCATTGTTCACTTCATTTTCAATTAGGGATATGTACTGAGTATATTTAAAGTCCTGCAGTAATTTAAAGCTAGATCTGAGCTCAGAAAAACAGTGTATATCATCAGGATTTTTCGTTGTCTTTCGCTAAACATATCAAATCACCGTCGTACCAGGGTGGAAAATGTCTATTCTTGACTTTAACTGTTGGCATGCATTCGTTGATCATCTGGTAAAGATAGTCATAAAAGACTTCTGCGCATTCATTAACGTTGTTCATGTGTTCGAGTGTAGACCACGGATAGAGAGACAATAGGCGCCGCATGTGGTCAAAGTCCACTTTCTTCTAATTGTACACCGTCCTCTCGGTTGATCGAGCTTTGGGACCACAAAGTGTGCTTCCAGGGCTTCGTGTCGAGATTTCACAGCTTTCTCCCAAAGACTCACCGATTGCATTTTGCGAGAACTAAATCCAGTGTATTGTCTCCATGAGTAGGCAAAAAGTTGAATTGTTTCCAGTTCTGTTCAGATAACATATGGAGGAAATCGGCTGAGTTCGCGCTTGTCCATGTCACCGGGACTGCATGGTTTTGTTCCTGTCGCCACTTCAAATCACGCAAATTAAAGTCCCCGTACACCAAAATTAAGTCATTGTGATCACATAAATGCACTGTTTTCTGTAGGGACTCATCGAAATCAGCAAGACATCCGGCAGTCCTGTCGGGCGGCATATACACAGAACAAATCAGTAATTTCCGTCCCTCCAGTTTCAATTCGACCAAATGATTTCCCTGGCTGTTTCCAAATCACATCTCCTCTTACACACGTATTCCTTCTTGACGGCGATGAACACACCACCACCAATATCCTTTTCGTTAGTGGCAGTTTCGTCTCTGTCACGTCGTGCAATAAAATATCGCTTTTCGTCCATAACTTCGGAGTCGAAAACGCCATTATGTAACCATGACTCTGTAGCACAGATAATATCGTACGTCTGATCACAAATTCTCAGGACATTTTGAAAGAAGCAACTTACAGGCCGTCTGTTCATTCCCTCGTTCGCCGCGTTATCTCCTGTTTCAGGGCCTGGGTGAGGGTGAATATCTCCGCATATGGCCAACATGGACACCTTTGAAAAACTGGCTTCTCGGTCACCCTCAGATATTTGAAAGGTTGAACTGGAGTTGCTGTACTAGGAAATTCGTCTGACGTATCGTAGACGAACTTTCCTGGTGATACAATTTCCATTCGTTGTATTTGCCGTCTCACAATCTCAAGAACAGAGTGAAAATCCAAGAAAAATTGACAGAGCAAATATCGTGAACGCACCACTTGCCGCCATCTTGTTTGTTCTCAAGAACAAATTATGAGCTCAAGAACAAGTAATGAGCTTATTAAATGAATTAACAAAGGTACACTCAGAGATTTCACTACTGGTCAAAATATCATTATTTTGTGAAGAATGAAGATTTTGATTTAATCAGTTTTAAAAGTTATAATTAATGTAAGTTGGTCCCCTGTCTGTTTGGTGTAGAATCATCTAATTTGTCTTTTCGACAACCGACCAATCTGAGAAAGCCCAATAGATCAATAGACGTGTGTGACTGATTTAGCGACGACAAACCCTTCACGTGTTATATGAATACATATCCTGCAATATTATGATGTTTATGTGAAATACTACAAAAAGAGCCAAAATGTTTTGGTACGTCACACATCGTCTCCCCCGGACGTATCCATAAACACAAAGTGATTTTTAATGATTTCCTGATTTTGGGGTCAAAGTGATCTTGACATTTGAATGTGACCTCAATTTTGGTACGCGACAAATTAGACACAAACATTGCGATTTTCGATGATTTCTTGATCTGAGGGTTACAGTAATTTTGACTTTTGATCTTGACCTCAATTTTGGTACGTGACATACTGTCCCACCCCTAATGTATTTACTATCATCGGGGGTAACCATGATCTTGCCTGCAATTTTACTTATCCTCTCTTTCTGACAAGAAAATGTGATTTTTAATAATCTCTAAATTTTGAGAGTTACAGTGACCTTGACTTTGGATAGTAATCTTAGTTTTGCTTCATGACGCATTGTCTTGCCTACTGTATCTACCCCCCTCCCCCTTATGATTTATTGGATTTTGCAACCAGCGACAATGACCTTTGTATTTGAAATAAATTTTGGTACATCTTCCCTTATTTTAAATTGTATGCACTAAAAACCCCTCCTATTTCGGGGTCATAATGGCCTTTCAATTTTGATACGGGACACATTTTTCACTCTAATGAATACACTCACAAACAATTAGCATTTCTCAATGATTCCTGACATTTGGCCATAGTGACCTCTAACGTCGACGTCAATTCTGGTACGCGACACATCGTCTGCGCCTAGTATCCACTAACAAAAAATGGAACTATAGACAGACAGTTGGACGGACGGATATCGCTATTACATAATACGTCTTCCTTTTTGGCGATGGTATACAAACGATTTGACATCATTTGGGAGAAACAGGGGATTGCTATACATGGGCGGTTAATCTTTGTCCCTCAAAAAAGTGTTTCTATATATACAAATTGCTTCGTGGTAGGTGGGGAGCCGGTTTCATAACAAGTCATACGTTCTATATCTTGGAACCCCGAGAGAAAGCATTGGCCTTCATTCAGACAATCTGCTGGAGTATTACCAGGCACAGCCGAGATCGTAAGAACATCTACATGGGATGGAGAGATCGTGGGGTTTGAATCCCGCAGATGGCTAAATTATTCTTTCCCGCAGAAACTATCTCAATATGTGCAAATTGCTTCTTGGAGGTCTGAACTCCATATCAAGTCAGCAGTGTTGTATCATGGAGCTAATTGCTGAAATTGCAACACCGAGCGAACTGATTGGCCTTCATTGGGATTGAAGGGTCGTGGGTTCGAATTTCCCAACGACGGCTAAATTATTCTGATTGCCAAAACTTATTTCAATTGAAATTGTATGTATCATGTGTTAAGTTCTAGGTTATTATGCGAAATTTGTTGATGACAGTCTCTCAATAGAAGCATGACAACAGACCTTAAACATCTGAATATATTCGTCATATTTGCACTGTTCGAAGTGGCATGTCTTCTTCGTGATATCATCACATATCAGTCATTCTGTATATTTCAATTAATCTTATCTGACCAAGGAAGCGGAACTGAATCCACCTGATTTTTTCTGATCAGAAAGTATTCCGCGCTAAATGTTTGTTTGTTCCGGAGCTCGACTATTCCGTATTCTGATTCATTCTATTTGTATAGTCCCCGGACAGTCATATATGGGTATGGCGATGACTGAATTATCTGCAACAGCCTGTACGGTGCGTTCCCCTGTTTATAATATTGAGATGGAAAATTACATTTGCGGGCTTTCCCAGTTTTCTAGATAACAAACCCCCCTCACAACAGGTTCCGAATTATATATAAATCGTGTCTCTTTGTCGAGATGTTCTGATGTGACTATAGGGTCAAATTGCAACATACACTTTATTTAAATATGATATTGAGTTGTACAATCACCTTGCCATTGGAAATGCTTGTATCGGTGCCAAATATCATTGATGTTTTGAAATGGACTGGTACATATTCCTACTGGGTAAAGTTTATATGTTTGTTCGCAAGGTCTATGTACATGTATATTTCCTGCACTGTACAGTCTGCACTATACTCGATGACAAAAGCTTCATGCGAGCTAGCGTTTATTATTCACCTGTGTCAAGCCAACTTTAAATAAAATATCTGAGATTACATGTATCTGATCTTATCTTCACATTTACAGAAGTCAATATTTCAAAACATGACATTTTTATGAGCTACGAATAAGGTTCTACCTCTTTTACACAGACTACCGTAACCAATCCTTGAAATGGTTCAGTACTGGATCTAATAGCGGGGAGATTGGGATCCGTAGTACGACAGCCAGTCTATGTTGCTTGAGCGATGTCGACGGTAAACGTAATGGCACTATCGTCGACCCAAACATTTCCATTTGGTCAGCATACGACAGCATACTTCGAACACTAGTGGACAGACTGGAATGGCGCTCCATTATCCTGATCAGTGATGAGTACACCGGTATGTTGTTTGTTTGGGGGCAATAAAATGGATAATTGGTAGGATTCATAATATAGCTGTACTTCTTTGAGGTGACATATAATTTGATAGTCAAACGTAGTTCAGTTAATCGTACCAGATCTGTGCTTTTTAAAATCTGTTCGGGCTTTTGGGGTCATTTTTGCTTACCCTTGATTAGAGGGTTTAAACTTATCACACTTTACCCTTGGATCAAACTTCACCAGCAAATGTGCTAAACTCTGAGATGGCTATTGGTAACGCCAAAGTACATCATTTTCCCAGAAAGCCTGTCTTATCGATTTTTCGGTCAGATTTTTCCGGGGTTTTTTTCATTTACATAATTCCACATTTTGATGTGAAAATTTTAAATAGTTTTTGTCCACTTTCATTCTGACATATCGTTCACCCATGATATTCGACCATTATTCATGTAAAATCATGACACCCCGTATAGAAATAATGAGACAATAGTAGTATTCGGCATATTCTAACAACGTTCAGATTTTTTACCTCAAATTGACAGGAGAACTATTTTGACAGGAGAATATCATGATGTCGCCTTAATAATACCGACAATTAAACGCAGCTTGATGTCGATGTACTGACAAGACAAGTCATTATACTGGCTGCATTATATCTAAAAAACATCACAAGAATCAAAACTAATTCCCCTGATGACTGTATAACAGTCACACTTTTATTCTAACTGTTCTTGAGAATATCTTGAGTGATATGACCATGCACATGGCCACGGATTTGAGTGGTATTAGATATAAAAATTCACAAGCGATGATGTAATAGCCAAGGAAAGCCATCTGATGAAAAGCTTTGAACTATTTGACCGTTAAACAGACAAAAACAGCCCGAACTGAAAAATATTCGCAGACTGTAATTTATTAGATGAGGCAATTTATGCCCCCCCCCCCCATCTCCGAAACGATAAAAATGAGAGTTGATTATCCGTAACTTTGTTGTTCATCATACTAGGTTCATTTTAAGCCTATTTGCATAACCGAGTAAAGGATAATGGATGTAATAGTTCGAAATGGCGACCATGTACAGTCAAAATTGATGTTTTCGTCCGTTTTCTTCAAAATTCCTGCTTTTCTTCGAGGAAAATTGGGCAAAACATATTTTATTTCACATCCGATTATTATTTACTGATTTGGCATGTAGTTTTCAGTCCCCTAGCTCAAGGGATAAGAAAAATATTTAGGAGAGGGGCGAAATGGATCCCCCAAGCGTGAACAGGTCCCAAGTCGCCCAGGTCAGATAGGGTTAAGTCGGTGATGATTCAATCGTTGTCATCTCATTGTTACTTTTATATGTTGTTAAGCCTGGCCAGCCTGAACTCCACTTGCATATACTCTATATTCCATACAGTTACAGGTCCTACCCCTACATGCTTAGAACAGTCCGTTTTGATTCTTCGGATCAATCGCGTTTCACATGTATGCTCCACATTCTCTTAATTATTCATGACTACGTATTATGACGAATTATGACGCGTTTCATTCTAAACGTTTTGGGAATTCCAGATATAATTGTGGATAATATTGGAGAAGTTATGACAGAAATACAAGGAACGTACATACACTACATGATTACTGCGGCTACATCAGAGGAAGAAATTAAACACTGGATCAATAAGACTTACCATCAGCACAAACTCTCACGACTGCATTATATTGTCGTCTGTAACAACAGTAATATGGAACGTGTGGTTAAACTGGTAAGAAATTTCTAATGTCATCAGTGTCACTTAATTTAACATCAAATTGAAACCTCACCGTGTGTTAAAGTATATCAAATACTAGTACGGCACTCGAAAATCAGACTAATCATTTCTTTACCTCAAGTTGCCTACCAGTTTTTTTCGGAGAGATTTGCATTATAGGTGCCATATCCAATAATCAATATTATGTCGTCGGCCACAAAGGAATATCCGAAAACATATCATATATATTGTGTATGGTAGTCCTTTATTATCTGGATATTTGTAATTCCATTCACATATACAAAAAATATCTATTATTCGTTGTTGTGTGCTTCAGGCTGAGAGATTCGACGACCTAGACAAAGGAACGACGGCTTTGTTCTATTTTTCTCAATGGCTATTCATCACTCAGAAACACGGCACAGATATCCTCACTGCGCATTTGGGAGAGTTAAATCACGTGGCAGTATTGGCACTTCCTGATATCGGTAGATGGCCACCAAAATTTCAGGTACCTCAAGTTTGAACAACATAGCCAAAGATAAGATAATATTAGAGAAATATTTAGGCAACATTCCATGAATAATTGCCACGATTAGCAAATGCAATGCCTGATTCCCGATATAATTGCGTGACTCTCGGCATAAATTTGTGATTCCTACATTTTCTCTCAAGCCGGTGCCTACAGCAAAGGAAATATTTTTCAATCAATGATAACTGGACTAGTTTCGACCTGAAGTTACCAAACTTTTCATAAATCTAAGCATAGTCCTTTTTGAAATAGTAGGATAATTTGACGTGTATCTACCATATTTACATCAGTTATCAATAGTTAATCATCTGTCCCATACTGTTGGCATAGCCGAGACAGAAAACGCACGAATCGCAATCGTACATCGGGAGTCACGCGTCAATGAACCTGCCGGCGGGAAATCTTTTATCTAAAAATCAACGTCTGCTGAATCAGACATTACAGAAGGTTCAAAATGTTTGGTTCCTAAACCATCAGTACTCTCCTCAGAGAAACTTAATGGTACACGTTAAACTTATATTTCAAAATTGTGGATGAATTCAATCGTGTCAGTGTATCCAGTTGATACATGTATATTTCAATACAACACTTTTCCTAGTTGAAGGAAGTGCATTAGCATTACCGATTCACCACTCCGGGCAGGTATTCTGTGTCTTTGAAGACTCAGTCTGAAATATTTAATACCTGACAAAGCTTGAACTGAACATTGTGATGATTAAATGTACTTTTTGTGTTACAGGCAGGTCGATATATGCCCCTGGTTAATTTACGATATATATATGAGATGATGGAAACTGGGATCCCCTATGACCATTAAATAGACGATATGCCATGCCATTGAACATTTTGAATTGTTTAATCAATGTCTGCAAGTACGACCATATCTAACAAGGTCTAACTGTCGTAGCTTTTGCCAGTTTGAACCAGGCATAATGTGATGCTTCTGACAAGTGTAAATAAACGCTAAAGTTTGCTTGTATCTATTTATAGGGCATTCCATACCCTATCTGCACTGACCCAAACAACTGTTTCGCAGCCGGGACGTGCCGGTCAG
The DNA here is from genome assembly GCA_036873755.1 of Hanleya hanleyi. Taxonomy (NCBI): domain Eukaryota; kingdom Metazoa; phylum Mollusca; class Polyplacophora; order Lepidopleurida; family Hanleyidae; genus Hanleya; species Hanleya hanleyi. The sequence continues at coordinate 94,987 of JAVTVY010025793.1, forward strand.
AAGATTTTGCAGTTTGGACAGTCCTATACAAACACGAAGGAAAGCTATTCGACTGCATTGGACGATGGAAAGACGGTCATCTGAAGCTGTCTGACGATATTTTCCCGAACAAAAAATTTGGCTTTAACAACAGAAGTCTCCGCGTTGGGACGAACATGGTAAGTAGTGTTCAGTTTTACTGGTGGACACGAGTGCCATTCGGATTCAATTTATTAAGGATGCCGCTATGCGTGCAGTCTTATTGGATTGGCTTGAGCCTATGGGGGCCAAAATCGCTTTGTCAGGAAGATTGCAAAAAACAAAAACAAAGCAGAGTTGGGACTTACGGTCACAGTGTCAAATGTGGAGAAGATCTTGAAATCGAAACTCGTTATATAATTTGATGGTGATTGGAACTAACGAAAGTGCGTTTTTCTTCCTCAAAATACACCTTGTTCACTCCAATTTTGAGATAACGGCGGTCTAACAACAACAGTCTCGAAACAACGAGATCTCGCGGTGGTATATCAAAATTAAAATCAACTCCCAGGATGCTTAGCGCTGTCCCTCCATTGTTTATGGATTGAAATTGATGCCTTGGGCTTGACAAGGCTGTGAACAGAAACTGAAAGAAATGAACTTTGGAGGAATTAAAGTCCAAATCTCTAGGATTGCGAATTTCATCACCTCAACTCAAGCTACGTATCTCTTCATAATATCCACAAATAATATAAAGCGAACCTTGATAGTTATTTGCTGAACATGGTATTCACGGAAGAGTCTGTCACGTTGTGTTTGAATTCATGTTGTTGTTGTTGTAGTGTAAGTCGTCAAAACATTTACTTGTACCTCGACAGGATGACATTTCTGCCCCTACATTTCCTGATATTTCAGCGGTGTTTTAAATTGAAATTTACTAGCATGTCAGTGAATTTCGGGATATAAAATGCATTTGATCAGGAAAATAATACATAGAAATACACAGTTGACTGTAACCAAAGTCAAGTCGTCCTGTAATAAACACTGAATTGAACTGTGAATTAAGGTATAGTGACCTCAGTGTTATTAATTTCCTGCTTTTGAATGATCGTGTAAACGTTGACTGACTGGACGATTTACATAAAATTAGGAATACATAAATATCAATATGTTGTATACTGCGTGTAACAGTTTAACCAGAAAATTTGGAGAAAAAATGTTTTATTCATCTTTATACCCGCCAGTGTGAAACTGTTGTTGTTGCAAATAACCAGAAAAAAACTTGGAGAAAAACTGTTTTATTCTTTTTTATATCCGCCAATGTGAAACTATTGTTGTTGCAAATTGGTGTCACTGTTGAAAACGTTTTAATAATTTGAAAGTAGCAGATCACAGCAACCTGAAAATGCAGGTTACACTTATATGATAATATGCAAAACCGGTGAATATTTCAACAAAGTAGATGCTTAAAAGCTTTTGTGAACTTTGTCAATGCAACAAAAGATCCTATTTTTGGTCAAGATTTTCTTCAAAATTTCAGTTCAATACCATGTCATTTCAAAATATCCAGTTTTTGTAAAATATTGTTTCACATCATCCATGTAATCATTATTTAGGCAATACCTTGCATAGGATGCTCGAATCGTATGAAAATAATTTCCTCGACGTGGAACTGCAGCAATACATTCATTTTACATGTATGTTTTTCCTCTATAATTGTCTCCCGAAGGACTAAATGGAGAATATAGTATTGGGATCCGTCCGTGTGTCCGGACAATAACTTCCGGAAAACTGAACTGATTCTTTTCAAATTTGGTATGTGAGGACATCACCTCATGATCTCTATTGGGCTTGTTTTCAACGGTGATCTGCCTATAGGTGGTGCCACCTGGGGGCCAAATCAAAATTTCATTTCTGAACAGTAACTTTTGAAAACCTGAACAGATTCTTTCCAAATTTGGTATGTGGATAACTTGCCACAAGATCTCACTCGAGATTGCTTTCCATGCTGGGAACTGAATGTTAAGGTTCCAAGCCAAATCAGTAGTTTCAACGTCGGGGAACTTCAAACGCTCAGGTTTTCATTAAAATTTTCTCTGATCCACCAAATTAATTTATGGAATAAATTATTAAATTATTGTACTTTGTACATTTCATCCTGTTATGACTGACAAAGGTAAGTAAAGCATCACACATAACACAACACTATACACATGCCCCCATTTTGTGAAATAGGAAAGACTACATGTATGTATTTCTACAGATCACAGCCAAACATCAAAGCCATAAAGTGCACACAGCTAACGGCAGCCTTTCGAAGTCTGGAAGTATGATCTCAGTAGCATGAATATTGCTTGGCGTATATTTTCAAGATATTCTAGATCATTCAACAGATCGCCGTTTATAAACAGAGGCATAAGTCGTCGCGTTCGCAGCATGTTGTATAGCACTGATCCAGGAATGTCATACTTTCCAATATCAAGGTTTCAATCGTCCATATCTTCCATATATGGTTTGACATTTTCAACATTAATATTTTTCATCCTATTATATTATAAAATACTATATTGCTACGCAGTTCTGATTGACTTGACGACTCAAGTGGAAACAATAGTTCCATTAATGTAATATGGATCTTGTCATTATTGAATACTGTCGACAGATTCTCCCTTGCATAGAAAAATCTTGTGATTTTAATTTCATGAATAATTGAAATTGATGCTCACTGTCGGCGGAAGACAACTGAATACTGAATGTCGAATATTGAATAATCTTGACCAATCATTCAACCCAAGATACTCTTCAAACATTTCAGGTACATAGTAGATAATTGTGATATCAAAATGAGTAAAATAAAAGTGATATTTTCGTCATTTTTCAACAAAACTATTGCTTTGTGATGGATAAAAGTGAGGAAAAGCTATTTTATTTCACATCAGATGATAGGAACCAAAAGTGATGCCTGTGATGATTTGTATTCCAGTCACGCTTTTATTGTAGCTGTTCATGTAGATATATTGAATGATACGACCACATGGCCTCCAGCATCGGCTTGAGCGGTATAAGATACAAATATTTCAGAGCGATGAACCCATTCGATTAAGCAGAACCATAATGCTATTCACCATTTTTTTCAGTGGCCTCCGTTTGTTTACCAGGAAAATGAAGGTAACTCAGTGGAGTATAGTGGATTCACCATTGACCTGCTCAAAGAGGTGTCGAAATCCATGAATTTCAGGTTTGTCTTTCTATCTCCTCTTCCTAATAAGCAACGAAGTATATTGTTGAAAAGATTTCGGAAAAACTGACAAAAAAATCTACCATATATACATTAATATAATATGAGTTACTGTGACATCATCGATCTACCATTTTTACATTATTCTAACATGCTCCGCATTATAGCCGTTCGCTGATTGGTCCAGACCTGAAAACATATAGAGATTATCACACGATAATCTTCATTTGTTTTGTTGTGATCTCTTTCATTCACGGCCGAACTGACGACGTCTCATTCTTGTGACGTAGTGCTACAAAGCTGAGCGTCGATTGGTTCATTCATTGCGCAGTGGGCGGAGTTCACACAGCTGCATCTCGTGAACGGACAGCACGCGAAAGCATAGCCTGCAAATCAGTCACGAAATTCTTCCATCAACACGAGATAAGTTTAGACCTCATCAAAAAACTTGATTGATTGGTTTTTTGATTGACGGTCTGAAACTAAACATCGAAAATTTATTACACGATAATATTCACTAAGCTGGTCATTAACTCCTAAATATAATATGAGTTACTGTGACGTCATCAATCCACCATATATACATGAATATAATATGAGTTACTGTGACGTCATCAGTAATCTACCATATATACATTAACCGTATCTGGCCTGGGCTTTTTGGGACGTATCCTGAGCTGGGGGGCCGAAATACCCCCCCCCCCTAATTATTGTTCTTGCCCCTTGAGCTAGGGAGCTGAAGCCTACCACACTATATCCTTGGGTCAAAATCTACCAGAAAATGTAACAAAACCAAGATGGTCGCTTTGATGACGTCACAGTGACGTCATTTTCAAGAACTGCATTTTTCGGTCGGATTTTCCGAATTTTTTATTTATGCAATTTCTCCGCAAAAATTGCATGATAAATTAGTAAATGTTAATGTGATGTGAAATAAAATAACTTTTGCCCACTTTTCATGGCGGAAAGGCAGAAATTTTGAAGAAATATGACAAAAACATCACTTTTCTGGTACCTCACGTGGACGCCATCTTGAATTTATCCATGATCCCCTGCTCGGGGGTTTATGCAAGTAGGCTCAAAGTGACCCCAATATGATAAAATATAAAGTCCAGGAGTTTCATGTCTCCATTTGTTGTCGGTTTGGAGATAGCGCAAAAAAGTTTCGTAGGGGGCCATTTCGCCCCCAGCCCAGGTAGCGTTAATATGAGTTAATGTGACGTCATCAATCTACCATATATACATTAATATAAGATGAGTTACTGTGACGTCATCAATCTACCATAAATATATTAATATAATATGAGATACTGTGACGTCATCAATCTACCATATATACATTAATATAATATGAGTTACTGTGACGTCATCAGAGCAGACGTGTTAAATTTATTTACGTTTCTTGGTAAACTTTACCCCAAGATATATTGTGGGAAATTCCAGCTGTATAGCAGCTATGAGAAATATTTGGGGGGTGGACAAACGTGTCTCTGCCAGGATGCTAACGTCGTAGGGCTAATGTCGCAGGGTTGGCTGAAGATAATGGAATTAAACCGTAAACAATATTTCTAGGTAAAGCAATTTCAACTTTAACGATATGCTAGATGAGAGATGGTAAAGGCCAGTCTATTGAATCGAGATTGTAGGAGATTATCTGCAAAAAGAAAGTTGAGATAGCTAATCTCCTCAGATTGAAGTTACCGGCAAACAGATGCTAGACTGTTGAACCGCGTGAAAATACTGACGTCGGACATGAGAATATCGCACGCAGTTGTTGTACCCCGTGTCTAGAATTGCCTCCAATTGCCAGAGCCACACAATTCTCAGGCGAGGCAGTGGCGTGCATTCTATCACGGATTCGGTGATAAAAATATGGGGTTATGACCCAAGACGTTTGTACATGTAACTGAAATAAAATTCATATCCAGTAACATGCCTACAGGAAAATCACGAAGCCAGGAATGAGTTTCAGTGATAAACGCGTCGAAGTTGACTCTACGGCAACACTAGTCCTAATGCGGCCCAGGACCCAAACATGACGTATCCAAATTTTGAAACACATGGAGGCTTACTGACACACCTGTAAATCAGTTGATAATTGCTTTATAAGACGAAGATATGTCACGGGTAATACTCTACCAGTTAATGAGAAAAACGATACGAACAATATCTTCAAAAGTTTCTGACGATGAAGATACGAGTGCCCGTCGGAAGGCAGAGGAGGTGGCGAGAAAAACTCAGTTTACACGAAGTACTTCCAAAAGAATCTCGTCAGGGCAAACAGCGTGTCGTGAGCATGGACGTCTGTCCAGAGATTTGCATCACAATAAAAGCCGACTCAAGTAATGAAATTTCGTTGCGTATCATACCCAAGAAAGAAGGTCACGGCAGACGCGAAAGTCCCGGCTTTGTCGCAATCTCAGCTAACTCTTAGCCAGCCCTTCAACCTTAAAATACATAGTAAGGTCGCATATACACCGCTATTTCGCACTGAGAAAAACAGTTTTATTAAATATATTTAAGTCAGGAAAGTATCTCCAATGTATCTACCTCTCATTATAAAAATCTTGAAAATGTTTATGCGATAGGAAAGTTCTTCAAAATTCATTTCTTGCTGCTCGTTCCCCAATGCTATATGACCGGCGTTACTGGTAATTTGTAATAAAGTGTTAAAGTGCTAATTTATTGACCCTTAATGTAGCTGATAAAAAGGTTATCTAAATCCTGCAGGGAAGTGTAATATTTTACCTTTTTATCCAAGATCCTTCAAAATTGCTTTGAAGTTTAGCAAAATATGACTAAATCGCGTATTTTTGCGCATACAGCTGTAAGCCTACATGCGAACAATGCCGCTTAAAAACAAGTCTAGGTGAAATATGAACGAATCAGCTCAACTGGTTCTGGCGGTCATTTTTGAAGATGGCGGTTACCAATTTCCATTGATGGTGAGCGAAACTTCTGGCGGTCATTTCTGAAGATGGCGGTTACCAATTTTCATTGATGGTGAACTATCAAGTTCAAATATATAGATGCTGGTCTGTTGGAATTTATAGCCTATATAACTTTGGTATTATTCCTCTATGGAAAAAAGTATTGGTATTTTCGATGTATGAGCAAGGTATTTACTCAGAATTGAACCAATTAATTTAATTATTGAGATGTTTTAATGTCACAGAAAGACGGATTTTTCTCCGGTAAAGCGCCTCTTAGGCGTGCATCTACTGATCAGTGAAATGAAACCCTTTGGTCGGACCAAATGCTACATGTGGCCCTATGGCACGTACATTCGGAAATATCCCCACAAATTTGTCCAATTATCAGTCCCCATATTCAGTATATTCATCTAAGTAATTCCACTATTTGACACTGCAAAGCAGCCTTGCAGTGAGATTTTAGTGCAATCTATACAGCGGCGGTTATCTCCCTTAGATATATCACCTATTGAGACCAGAGCATCTTGAACATACGTTTTGCCGCACGTGAGGCACATCGCGCATTGGATCTCGCGACAAGCATTCTTCGACGACGTTCGCGGTTCCAATTTCACTAGCCAAAAATGCGTATAAATTTGTGTAATGAAGTCGACATGGCTAGCGAATTTAACAAAAAACTAGCAGCAGACAAATATCGTAGAAGCACAAATTATGAAAGCGGGAAACTTGCTACGGATACCGTGAACATCATAATTTTGGTCTTCAATATATTTGAATCGCAAGCAAGCAATATTAATTTCGGTCAAGGTATGCAGTAGTAACGGGGTCGTACTTTGAATGCCTCACTTGCAGAGGATACTAATATGACTCTTTTTTTTAGTTACACCTTGACAGTACCTGAGGACAAAGAATGGGGTGCTTTCAAATACGAACGATGGACTGGATTAGTTGGAGACTTGTATTACAAAGTACGTTTTCTTTCTTGCATGATTGCACCTAATGGCATCGATATATTCCAAAAGTCATAGCTCTCTACCCGATTATATGATTATACAGAGTAGATTAACTTACTAAGATAAATGTAACTCCGAAGATTGAAGTCATAGTGGTACGTGATTAGATACTATATTTCGGCTATAATTTATGCCATCATCAGGATCGTATGAATTTTCCCTCCTAAACTATTTCATCACCTAAAAGGAAAAAAACGCAGCTGACAGAACATGAACTATGTTGGTATTTTTTACACGTTTCGGCAGAATGTTGACCTTGTTACTGCACCAATTGCTCAGACCGTTTTTCGAGAGAAAGGCTGTGACTTTACAACCCCTTACTTCTACGAGTTCAGCGTGGTCATCATTCGTATGCCAGATCCCGAAGCACACAAGTGGCGCGCCCTGTTGGACATATTTTCTTGGCAAGTGTTGGCCTGTGTATTTGCGTCTCTTCCTCTAACCGCGGCCGTGGTATCTCTTATGGAAAACTTCAACTACTTGCATAGACCCGAATTGTAGAAGGGGCCAAGGAATAACATGAGGAGCTATGTGGAGTCAACTTGGCGTCTCTTCGGATCATTATGTCGAGGTGGGTGTAATTTATATCAGACTGAGATTAGGGCAGTCTTTGAAACCAAGCGCCCGACCATGAACGGTTGACATGAATAAGATTCGTGAGGTTGAAACTGTCATTCATTTCAATTCGATTTGATTTAACCAGTGTTACACGTTTGTTCAGAGATTTTTTAACATGCCTCCATCCGACATAACTAGGTCACTAATCTTCACTAATCCAACATATTATTTTCACGTACAGCTATGTTTTATATCGTGCTTCTGAAAAAGTATGGATATGTCTGCGAATGGTAATGGACAATAACTATGGCTGGTCGGAAATGCGCCGTCCATTTTTTGTAGGCTACATTCTTTGTCATAGAATCACTGTAGCAACTTATTGAAGGACGTTGCGTGGCATGTTATAATCTTGTGTTAAATTTTCTCTAGTTGGTTTCATTTGTGACTTTTTGATCACGGCAGATACCAACAAAACTACAACATTTTCGATGTTGTCAAAAATAACCACTTGGAAAATGGCTAAATTAAAATCTGCAAATTGATAAAAGAAACAAGCATTCACCTGATTTGGAAATGCAACCTTTGTTAAACTTGTGTGGGATAATTTTATCAACTGCATGGGTGAGAAGTATAAACTTACAATGCGATAAATTAAAGCTCACATAAGTCACCTTCGGAATAAAAAAACGAGGGTCGTTTCTCCTAGGCCATATGATCTTCGAGATAAAAACAGTAATTTATAGTTCCAAACCATCTTCAAGAAACCCAAGCTCGATGGTAGCAAACCCATCAATTCTAAAAACAAAACAAATAACTGACGTTTTCGGTTTTTGAGAAATTTTTTGCCACTAAAACTAACACAGTTGGAAAGTTTATTATTTTGGGCTCAAATTTAGTTCATTTCCATAATCCTAGGTGTAGGTGATCATATTTGAATTCAAAATGGCGACAATGTCTAGTCCCCAGAAATTTCTAGCTTTTTTCTCAATATTTTGTCGTCCTTTTCTAGCCTAAATGTGCACGATGTTAATTTATTTTGCATGAAATAATGATTCCCCGGCATATTCCACCATGTTTACAGGAGAAATAAATCGTGGATTACAAAAGATAGACCGACAAATGCATCATGGCAGATATACTTCATTTTTTCAAAATCTCCTGTAGACATTGCCCCAATAGCTCAAAGGAGAATGATTACAGATTCGTAATACAGTGTAAATATGAGGAACAACCATCAAAATTCTATTACCATCAACTACCATCTCGCTTTTAGCCACCAACTTGGCATCTTCAATTCCAAATAGTAAATGCAGCCATGTTAACGGTACATTATTAAAACCTAACATAAGCGGTATGGCCCTAAAAAAAATCCGGTATGGCGGCTTGAATATTCGGAGTAGCTTGAAATCCACGATGGCGACCAAGTGTCTGAAGGCAAAAAATACCAATGGATTCCCAGCTCAGTGTTAAAGGTACTGTCTAAAAAATCACGCAATTTCGAACTAGAGCAAATCAACCTCATGCGAGTACATAACGTCCTACACTTAATAAGATATAGGGAGAGTCGGGGGTAGTGTAGATGCAGGCAGTTGCCCGTGCGTGTATTATGTTACAACATGGCGTTTTCTAAATGCGCAGACTCTTCCCAAGTAGTTTGAGTAGTTTGCTAATATCTAACCAGGCATATTACTGGGATTTGAGTTCAAGTAGTGTTACATGTCTTCTTCATTCAGAAATATTCAAAACATATTACGCTACACGTAAACAGTGATCATGATATGTATTCCATAGGTGGGGCCTCCCTATACCCCAAATCTGGATCCGGCCATATCGTCATTGGAATTTGGTCGCTATATTGCCTTGCATTGGCGGCAACTTTCACCGGTCATTTGATGGCGACGCTAGCTGTCACATCAGGGAAACCACCGTTTGAAGACCTGTCCGGAATGTTGAAACAGGAAGACTATATTTGGGGAACAGCTGGTGGTGGAACTGTCATTTCCGTTAGCCTTGAGGTAAATCATTACCATCTTGTTGGATTTGTTCTCCTAAGGATACGATCCACCTCACCTTCCCCGCTTCCACCTCACCTACCCCGCGTCCGAAGTTACATACAAAGGTTTTTTATATATATCTTCTGGCGAGAATTTAAGAGACGTCATTTCCGCATACCTCATTTCATGTCAGAAAATTAATAAAGCATAGGAAGCACACAACAGTGCACTGGATTAACCGTTTAGTCTGTATTTTACAGTTGCAGGTTTTTACAATTAATGTTTCTAATTACTTACCTTGACCATACTCTACAACGTAGGAGTGGATGCCAGTCTCAATATTGTGTTTTCGGACATAGTGGTTAGTTTTTGACCAAATTCGGACAAAAAAGTCAAATTTTCATTTTTTAATGGTTCCTCAATAAATAACACTCAGGCTTAAGACAAAGTAAAACACCTTGGTATATTGTTGATAGACTGCACACAATTGCTCATTACGTGTTTAAACTTATATCATGAAACATAAAGATATTAAACACAAAAACTTGTTTTTCTCGATTACGATCTTCATTTAAATCGCACTTTATCATTTTTTTTCTTATAAAAGGCATTATTCTTAGGTCACTGGGAAAATTTATCAAAACCGAGGGATCTCTATGCATAGCAAGCCTAATATATTATATCCATCTTGAATCTATTTGCATAACCCTAAGATCAAGATTTGATGATCAAATTCAAAATGGCGGCCATATGGGTCATTTCGAAAATCGAACTTTTTCATGTTGCTCGTATAGTTCAATTCATTATTCTTAGCTCAATATGCAGATTTATCAAAACTAAGAGGTTTCTTATCATAGCCTAACATCTCACGCCCATTGTGATGGACAATTTCAAAATGGCGGCTATATGGCGTCATCTTAAAATCATACTTTTTCATGTTGCTCGTATACTTCAGCTCATTGTGCCAGTTGATCAAAGCCGAGAGATATCTAACAATAGTCTGAAATTTCACGCCCATTTTAAATCTTTTTATATATCTCAAAGATTAAGATTTGATGGTCCAATTTAAAATGGCGTCCATATGAGATCATATGAAAATCACACCTTTTCTTGTTGCTTGTATAGTTCATGGTTTTATTTTTGGCTCATTGTGCATATCTCTACGATCAAGATTCGATGGTCAAATTAAAATGACGTCCATATGGGGTCATCTGAAAATCATCATTTCTCATGTCGCTCTTACAGTCTTGCCATAGCCTAATATTTTGAATCAAATTATACATCCCTAAGATTAAGATTTGATGGTCAAATGCAAAATGACGGCCATATGGGGTAATCTGAAAATCATACTGTTCTTGTTGCTCGTATAGTCCAAGGCATTATTCTTAGCTCATTGTGCGAATTTATCAAAACCAAGGCATCTCTAAGCATTGCCTAATATCACACGCCTATTTTGAATCTATTCACAGGTGCCTAAGATCAAGATTTGATGGTCAAATTCAAAATGGCGGCCATATGGGATCATCTGAAAATCATACTTTTTCATGTTGCTCTTATAGCTCAGGCATTATTTTTAGTTGATTGTTCAAATTTATCAAAACCGAAGGATCCCGCATCATAGCCGAACACCTTGTTCTCACTTTGAATCTATTTGCCTTGTTTTCAGATTGAAAATGATGGTGAAATTCAAAATGGCGACCTAAAGGAGCCATCCGGAAATTCATGTTTTTATGTTATACTCGCATAATTCAAGGTATTGTGTTTATATAGAGCTAAAAGTAAACATTTATCAAAGACATGCCTGTTCTTCAAATAGATCGATCTATCTATTTGTAGGCCTAGTTTGACTCTATTCGTATAATCACAGCTAGGAACATAATTAGGGAATTAAAGATGGCTGACAAATGTAGTTGTCCGAATCACGTTCATCTTGGTAAATGTAATTCGTCAAATTCAAGGGGATTATTTTTAGCTTGAAGCAGACATTTCCTAGAAATGAGCTGTTTGACGCTGTAGCTGATCATCTTAGGTCAATTTTTGAGTCTATTTGCATAATCCTCGACAGGTCACATACTGGTTACTATGCCTAACTTTTAAACCCTACACTACATACAACTAGCTCAGTCTGGATACTCATTCTTAAAAATTAGTACTATGGATATTAATTTATAACCCATTTTTACCCATTTTAGAAATCATTTGACCCCAAAATTACCTTGAATGCCCCAAAACAGGGTGGTGATTCCTACTACGCAAAGAACTATAATTTAGAATGGGTACTCATTTGTAACAAAGAATGCCGTGAAAACTTTCAACACACGGTTTGACGTGCTTTGGTCGACCGTCTACTATATCTGGAACGACAAAACATTGACAACTGAAACGTCGCGACTGCATAGCTTATTAAAGTTGGTCCTTTTTCAGCTGATTTGCATAACCTTCCGAGCGGAGCATCGTAGGTAAATTCAAAATGGTGGTTTATAGATTGTGACTCAAAACTTTGCGTTTTGTCAGTTTTCTTCTAATTTTTTGTCTTTTGTGCCTAAAAGTGCCCAAATTATTTTACTTCACACACGATAATTATTTTCAAATTTTTGCCTATTTTTGCGGAGAAAATTGCCTAAATAAACAAAAATTGAAAAATCTGTCTTAAAAATCAAACAAAGTGAATTTTTAGAATATGACGTCACTGCGGCGTCATCAAGATGGCCGCCTTGAATTGTTCTACACATTCCGTTGGGGCTTGACCCCAATATATATTGTGGAAAGTTTCAGCCCCGTAACCCAAGCTGTTCTTTGGTAAATATGTTAAACTGCACGTGTCAGAGGCAGAGTCAGACTACTTGTTTACATTATTCGGAGAAAATTGCGTTTTTATCTCTGGAATCCGTATGTATTTTCATATAATTTTCAAAATATATTTGACTATGGTGTAGTTAATAAGAAACATGTACCCAAGTTTATTACATTTTTAGAAAGACCGGTTCTTCTAGATTCGATTAGAATCGTAAATCAAAAATGACTAGTTTCGCCAACAGTGGTCAAAACTGACCGCAAATTTGAGCTGAGCATCCACCCCTATAAGTAGTATACAAAGAGTCAATTGAACAACATTGACCTCAGAAATTTGCATATTAGGGAGGAACCGGGAGGGTCACAAAAGGTCAATGAGTGCATAGTTCCGGCAGAAAGACCAAAAGCTACCTCCAATCCAGGAGAGTTCCAATTGCTGCAGGGGATGTATTCAGGATGTATTCATGCGCGGTGATGCGGTTTGGCCGCGGTTTTGGCGGTGATTCGGTCTCGGGAAAAAGCTTCCGCGGAGAAAAAGTAGTCCCTAGATAAAATGGTCCGATGGGGTCGAGTGAGGTATCAAAGTGAAGCTTAGGTGAAGGGGCATCTAATGGGCTGGGTGAGGGGTTGACATATCGGCCTTCTGCGCATGCGCGGTGGCCGAAGGGTATGAAAATAGCCTTTTTGGAGCTAGGGGAGCCCCTAGTGGACCGATGGGGTCGAGTGAGGTATCAAAGTGAAGCATTCATGAAGGGGCATCTGATGGACTGGGTGTGGGGTTGAATTAGGGTCATTCTGCGCATGCGCGGTGGCCCAAGGGTATGAAAATAGACGTTTTGGAGCTAGGGAAGCCCCTAGTGGACCGATGGGGTCGAGTGAGGTATCAAAGTGAAGCATTCATGAAGGGGCATCTAATGGACTGGGTGTGGGGTTGAATTAGGGTCATTCTGCGCATGCGCGGTGGCCGAAGGGTATGAAAATAGACGTTTTGGCATCTAGGGAAGCCCCTAATGGACCAATGGGGTCGAGTGAGGTATCTATGTGAAGCTTATGTGAAGGGGCATCTGATGGACTGGGTGTGGGGTTAAATTAGGGTCATTCTGCGCATGCGCGGTGGCCGAAGGGTATGAAAATAGACGTTTTGGCATCTAGGGAAGCCCCTAATGGACCAATGGGGTCGAGTGAGGTATCGATGTGAAGCATTCGTGAAGGGGCATCTGATGGGCTGGGTGTGGGGTTAAATTAGGGTCATTCTGCGCATGCGCGGTGGCCCAAGGGTATGGAAATATACGTGTTGGAGCTAGGGTAGCCCCTAATGGTCCAATGGGGTCGAGTGAGGTATCAAAGTGAAGCCTAGGTGAAGAGGCATTCAGGCAATGGGGTGGGTGCATGTAAAATTTTTCCTGAAAAAAAACAAACGGAAAACGGACTTTATCGAAAAACCTGGGAAAATGCCTATATGGGGTATGGGTGGTATATAGGTCGCCGGGCTTAACGGGGCTCGCCTGTCAATAGAGTTATCTCCCCCTAGTTCCAGGGTGGGTGTATGTAAAAAATTTCCTGAAAAAATACGGAATACGGACTTTATTCTAAATTACGGGAAAATGCCTATATGGGGTATGGGAGGTATAGGACCATCCTGGGAAACCTACTTCTCCACATTTGCGGTATAGGTTGTGGGGTCTCGTTTTCTTAGTCTCGTCAAAACAAATATGATAAGAAGTGTCCCGGAGCGAAACGGTGAAATTTTTGAAAAAAGTCACCGAGCCTCATATAGTCCCATACTAGGGTATAGGACCTATGTTTGTCCCCCCTGGGAAACGTACTTCTATACATTTGCGGTAGGGTTGTGGGGTCTCGTTTTACTCGTCTCGTCATGTAGAACACGATAGGAAGTGTCCCCGTGCGAATCGGTGAAATTTTTGAAAAAGTACGATATAGCCCCATATAGACATATATATATAAATATATATTCCCATACTGGGGTATAGGACGGATGTTTGTCCCCCTGGGAAACCCACTTCTCCACATTTGCGGTAGGGTTGTGGGGTCTCGTTTTTCACGTCTCGACATTTAGAGCACGATGGGTAGGGTTGCGGAGCGAATTGGTGAAATTTTTGAAAAAAGTCACCAAGGCCTGGGTAGGCCCATAGGCCTATACTGCATGGCTATGGGTGTATAGGGCCATACGGGTGGACATGTTGGAGTCTAGGTGAGTCCCTGGTGGTCCAATGGGGTCGAGTGAGGTCTTATTTTGAAGCTCTCGTGCAGCAGCATCCGACTGGGCTAATGGTTCGTCCGTGTTCAATAGTCTGCGCATGCGCAGTCTGGCCGTAGTATAGAAAACAGGCATTTTGGGTGCTATGTAGGGGTGTGTTTGGGTTAGAGATGGGCTAATCACGGTTCGAATGGGTCGTGTGAGGTGTCAAAGTGAAGCTTGTGTGGGGTAGAGTCAGAATGGTGTGTTTTTGAATGCAAGTCGCGTCAATCTGCGCATGCGCAGTTGGTTGTATTAAGTAAAGTGGCCATTTTGGGGCAGTACATGAAGGTGTTTGGGGTAGAGATGGACCGCTATGGGTCCGAATGGGTCGTGGAGGGTGTCAAAGTGAAGCTTGTGTGGGGTAGAGTCAGAATGGCGTGTTTTTGAATGCAAGTCGCGTCAATCTGCGCAGGCGCAGTTGGTTGTAGTAAGTAAAGTGGCCATTTTCGGGCAGTACATGAAGGTATTTGGGATCGAGATGGGCTATTCACGGTTCGAATGCGTCCTGGAAGGTGTCATCTTGTAGTTCTCGGGGTGTACATTCCGATTTGAGGGATGTTCGCGTCATCTGTGACGTCATCGGTGACGTCATCGGTACGAGTAGTAGCGAAAGTGGACATTTTCGGACAGTACATGAAGGTATTTGGGATCGAGATGGGCTATTCACGGTTCGAATGCGTCCTGGAAGGTGTCATCTTGTAGTTCTCGGGGTGTACATTCCGATTTGAGGGATGTTCGCGTCATCTGTGACGTCATCGGTGACGTCATCGGTACGAGTAGTAGCGAAAGTGGACATTTTCGGGCAGTACATGAAGGTATTTGGGGTCGAGATGGGCTATTCATGGTTCGAATGCGTCCTGCAAGGTGTCATCTTGTAGTTCTCGGGGTGTACATTCCGATTTGAGGGATGTCCGCGTCATCTGTGACGTCATTGATGACGTCATCGGTACGAGTAGTAGCGAAAGTGGACATTTTGTGGGTGCGTGAGGATGAGTTTGGTGTAGAGATGCACCATCCTTAGTCCGAATGCGTCGTGTGAGATGTCATTTTGTAGCTCTCGGGGTGTACATTCCGAATTGAGGCATGTCCGATGCATCTGTGACGTCATCGATGACGTCATCAGTAGGAGTATTAGCGAAAGTGAGCCTTTTGGGGCAGTGCAGGAAGGTATTTGGTGTAGAGATGGACCATCCGCGTTGCGAATGCGTCGTGTGGGGTATCATGTTGTAGCTCTCGGAGTATAGACCCTGATTTCAGGGATATTTATAGCATCTGTGACGTCATTGGTGACGTCATTAGTACAAGTTGTAGCGAAAGTGGGCCTTTTTTAGCAGTGAAGGATGTTATTTGGTGTAGAGATGGACCATCCGCGGTCCAAATGGACCGTGTGAGGTGTCATCTTGTAGCAACGCCCACCAACACCATTCTTAATGCTTCAACGCCCTGGTGAAATAGCTCAGAAGCTCTGATATTCCATGGAATTGTCACTAATTCTTCGAAATGCAGTGATGCCCGTCAACGCCCGTCGTTACACCTTAACACTCTAACATAACGCCATGATATAGACCAGAGAGAGAACAACAACAGCAACAACAACAAGGATGACACATGAGAGAACAACAACAACAAGAAGTTTTTTTCATATAGTTTATTCTCCCCAATGTTACATCATACCCACGCTGGGGGAGCCGCGTTGGGTATATTTACAATTCAAGAAGATTCTTATCCAATCAGAGGCCACCATTTGCATGTTTCATATTCGTTCCTGTCCGTTAGATGTATTCTTGTCCAATCAGAAGTCTCCATTTCAGAAAGTGCCATCTGAACCGTTTATTCTAATCATCGTCGGGCAGGCCAGGATACCGTTGAGGCAACATATCCTCAGATAGTTGTTTGCGCATTCTGAGTATCTATCAGTGCGTGGGTGAATACTTTCATCCGATGGAGGTGGTGGTCAGTTTAACCACGAAGATCGCAACATTGGTCATTATCTCCACTATCCACTTGGTGTTACAATTCAAGAAGACTCTTGTCCAATCAGAGGCCACCATTTGCATCTGTCATATTCGTTCCTGTCCGTTAGATGTATTCTTGTCCAATCAGAAGTCTTCATTTCAGAAAGTTCCATCTTCGACCATGTTCGCTTTGAACCGTTTATTGTAATCATCATCGGGCAGCCCAGGATACCGTTGAGGCAACATATCCTCAGATAGTTGCTTGTGCATTCTGAGTATCTATCAGTGCCTGGGTGAATACATTCACCCGATGGGTTGGTCGGTCAGCTTGGTCACGAAGAACGTAACATTGGTCACACTGTCCACTGTCCACTTGGTGTTGGGGCGTTGCAACCGGGCCCATTCCAAGGGATCCACGGTGTTCAGTTTCTCCAGCATCGTCTCTAGCGACACTCGGTTAATGATGGTAAACGGTTGGTCAAACACCTGGATGTTACTGCTCGGGTAAAAGTATCGGACTTGGACTGTCTCTTTATGCTGCAGCACATAACCAAACGCCAGATTCAATTTGAAGGCCGTAGTTTGATCTTTGAAGATGGCTTCTACGTAGCTACGTAGACGGGCGAGGTCGGTCAGTCGGAAAGTGTAGATATCTTGAATAGGGCGATGACGGTGGAAACAGTGCCGTATCATGGACCAATGGCGCCGATAGATGTCACTCACTGGATGGGCGCCCTGTAAGAGATCGCTAGGAACATTTATGGGCTCGTCTAGAAAATGTTCGATGTTGTCAGGGGTATGACTCGAAACCGTAACGGTGGGGTCCGGCTGGATATCCAGGCTCTGAACTGTGGGTATAGACGGGCTCTCCTTCATCGCATCACCAGTGGCATTCGTCTCCCCGGGCTCATCTTCACTAGGTCTGACCTTCCGCGGCTCCTCCTCAGTAGGAAGTTGTCGCACATGCCATGGTACCGGGGCATGAATCAACCGTTGGTGTCGCAGCAACTGACTGCGTCGTTTGAAGAGTTGACCACAACCGTTACATTGTTCCGTCGCGCCCTCGTGGAATGAGCGTTCGTGGCACAGTCCAAATGGACCGTGTGAGGTGTCATCTTGTAGCAACGCCCACCAACACCATTCTTAATGCTTCAACGCCCTGGTGAAATAGATCAGAAGCTCTGATATTCCATGGAATTGTCACTAATTCTTCGAAATGCAGTGATGCCCGTCAACGCCCGTCGTTACACCTTAACACTCTAACATAACGCCATGATATAGACCAGAGAGAGAACAACAACAACAACAAGGATGACACATGAGAGAACAACAACAACAAGAAGTTTTTTTCATATAGTTTATTTTCCCCAATGTTACATCATACCCACGCTGGGGGAGCCGCGTTGGGTATATTTACAATTCAAGAAGATTCTTATCCAATCAGAGGCCACCATTTGCATGTTTCATATTCGTTCCTATCCGTTAGATGTATTCTTGTCCAATCAGAAGTCTCCATTTCAGAAAGTGCCATCTGAACCGTTTATTCTAATCATCGTCGGGCAGGCCAGGATACCGTTGAGGCAACATATCCTCAGATAATTGTTTGCGCATTCTGAGTATCTATCAGTGCGTGGGTGAATACTTTCATCCGATGGAGGTGGTGGTCAGTTTAACCACGAAGA
>JAVTVY010025794.1:0-102310 GCA_036873755.1 Hanleya hanleyi
ACGAACCCTGTGAAAACTGAAACTCACTTCCTACTCAGCTGTGAAACCTTTTCAAAGCTTAGGACATATCTCTTTCACTCCCACCAGAACTCTGTCCGCTGTCCGCTGAACAAATTTTGATGGATACAATCCTGTATCAGACAAACAATATTCCAAGCAAGTATCTGCCTCAATCCGCAAAATGTGCATGAAACGATTTGATGTGCAATAAATGTCACCAATATCTCCCGGTTGCATACTTTAAAAAAAACGAATGGATTCTTTTCAAATTTGGTGTGTGGGTACCTCGCAACAAGATCTCGCTTGGTATTGTTTTTCACGCCGATCAACCTATAGATGGTACCACCTGGAGGCCAAGTTAAAATTCTGTTTTCGGACAATAACTTTTGAAAAACTTAATGGATTCTTTCCTAATTTGGTATTTGAGTACCTTGCCTCAAGATCATAATTGCTTGGGATTGTTTTTCACGTCGATTTGCTTATATGTACGTGGTGCCACCTGGGGGCCAAGTTAAAATTTACTTTCCAGACAACTTCTGAAAATGTGACCGGATGTGGGTACCTTGCCACTGGATCTCCCTTGGGATTGCTCTCCATAACAATCGCCTGGTCCGTCATTCATAATTCAGCCGTCGTCCAGACCGGTTCCATAGATTTCCATATAACAGCATTTAGCACCAAATTCAAAAAGACAATCATAGTATACATAAACATAGGCTAGTTTCCTGCAAAAGAAGCGGTCAACAGTTTTCAATGATGCCGACAAGACATCATGATGTTCCAAAAATATCAAATCTGTATCGCTGATCAGTATTCTTAATCCATAATAATCGTTGTGAAGCAGTCATCTAGAGAATGACGTATCTCGGTCACGCTTTGATTGTGACTGTTCATATAAGCACCATGAGGATCTTGAAGTACATGGGTTCATACGGCCCCTAGCCCTGGGTTAAGCGGAATTAGACACAAGTTACGAAACGTAACGCCATTAGATCTTGCATGCCTGAGGTACTGAATGTTACGGTTCCAAGCCAGATCAATTGTTTCAATGTCAGGGGACATCAACCGCTCAGGTTTTCATTATGTTTGATGTGTTTATGAGTTGCCTTTCATGTATGCCATACTTTTGTTCTTAAAGGTAGTACCATTTTTTTTACGTCATTGAGTCCCGGCTTTCCGCAAGCAACATGGCGGTGCCTGTGTCAACATCAGTGCGAAAACAAGAAGACTTCACAAATTCTTTTAAAAGTAATAGTTGCTGACCTCAACGACTGTGAAAAAGTTAGTTACGTTCTTTAATAGCCTAATCTCTAGTAAGAGGGGGAGGAGGCATATTGAGATTGCTTTTTCCGTGTGTCCGAATGTCTGTAGGGGCATGTGTCCGTCCCACCCAACTTAATTGTCCGGGCCATATCTTGGTTAATATGTAAGATAAAACTTGAGGATGGGCCTACATTGTTCATATCATAAAGGTGTGAACTGTCATGTTTGTTTTATTAAAATTGAGTACATTTTTATCTCTACAATAGTTGATCTTCTTAACATAGAAGTTTCTTGATCACTTTGAAAATAAAAATAAATTTCAGGAAATTTTCATTACACACCCATTGCCGTCGCCATGGTGGTGTTTATTCTACGACATATCTTTTATCCAGCTGGGGCTCGGAGAAAATGGTACATAAGGTCACCTCAATTTTTTACACCTCGGCCAACTTTGGCCTAGGAGTATTGTCATCATGTACGGCTGTCCGTCCGTCCGTACGTCCGTTACCGCGATATCTACAGAACCGTTTCATGCATGGCAACCAAACTTGTTACATCTATTTATCTTCACGTAAATCAGAAGCCTATCGAAAATGAGTCATCTCGGACAATATTTTGCAGAGTTATGCCCCTTTTTACAAATAAAAATCCATTTATGATTTGTTATTGTGATAATTTCAAAACCGTTCCATATACAACATCCTAACGTGATACAGTTGTTTCTCTTGACCTGAACTAGATGCCTATCGAAAATGAGTCGTGTCAGAAAGTCATTCTCAAAGAGAGCCGTGTCTACCCGCGGGAGACCAAAGCGACTCTCCTGTAAACTGGTGACATTTTTGAATCTCCAATCTCAAAGCGAGGCAGCATGACATCACTCGCTCGACCGGGACTATTCAGCCGTGTCTACCCGCGAACTACTTCCTGTATTAGATAACTCGCTTTCATGGCCAAGTATACATACCGACAATAATTTGTTTGCGATTGATATGCTCCGAATCGGAAAGAGTCATATTTGTAGCCCAAATCTTAAACCTGTTTCAATTCCATGCCATTAATCTCTGTCAGGAGGATGATACAACGTAGAAAAACGGAAGTTAAAACTAAAAGTTAGCTCCCCTGGCGGAGAGTTGTCCGCCCCTAGGAGAGCTCTCCCATCCCATTCCAGCAGGATTACCATATAGGCTCTGCTCCAGCCATACTCATCCTCTATTCTCTGTTGTACCTCAACGTGTACACATCAGGAAGGAAGTGTTTATACAACCTGGGTTGTTGTTGTAACGACCCTCAGTATCCTTATCGTTTTTTGACTTGTGTTATTTCTTGTCAGAAGTTCTTTATTTGTTATCGGAGACTCTTTCATTAATTATGTCTGAGCTTCCGATTTCTATTGCTTGTAATTCGTGTGGGCAATTCTGGTCCAGTTTGGACGCCCACACGGTTTGTTTTTCTTGCAAAGAGTTATGCTATCGGCGAAGTAATTGCGCCGAATGTGTATTATGGGGCCCGCTGGCTTGGAAGAATTATGCCCAAGCCAGGCGGGCTTACCTTTTACAGGCATCTGATGACCCGTCTCTGTCGGAAGTCGACAGACGCCTGTTGGAAATTGCATTGGTAAATGACATGGAAACTAACGAAGATTTCGTTGGTATCGGTGTAAATGTTTCTCATGAGCTTAGTAATCAGAACTCTCCCGCTTCTGTAAATATTCCACCCAGCGGAAAAGTTCTAGATAAATCACAAATTTTGGACAGCTTAGCATGTACAGGTGTGGCTATGTCGGGAGTAGCCAAACCGGTTTCTTTGTCTAGTGCAACAAAGATTTCTCGACCCAAACCCACCTTGGCTGACCCGTCTATTGTTCTCGTCGGACAAAAGAATGCTGTGGGATCGCATATGGTTTCGACTTCTCCATTGTCTATTGGTTTAGCACACTCCGTTACCTCTAAACGAAATAAACATCGCGACGTGTCAGTTTCTCCTTTGCGGGTAAAATCAAAACACAGTTCTAAAGATGTTTCTCGTTCTATGGTGGGTCGTTCGGACCTTCCTTTGAGTGTCCAAATTGCTGATTTGGGGTCTTCGACTTTGGCGTATGCTGATTCACATCATCGGTACCGTGTTTCTACTCGGCGCTCACGTACTCCACCACGTCGTTCACGTTCGCCTGTACGACGATCTCGTTCTCCGGTTCGTAGCTCTCGTCCACCGGGTGATTCTACTACGGCTCGCCGTTCTCGTACTTCAATTCTACATTCACCTGCGTCTCCACGCCGTTTGCCACGGCTTTCGGTATCGCCTTCTGATAGAGAGCGCCATGTTCATTCATCGCGGACTCCATTCCTGGATCATGCGGTCGTCCACGATTTGCCTAGTTCTCGCCGAAGTCATATCAGGCGTCCACCTATGCCGGTTTCGTCGAGCTCATCTGATGATTCTAGTGATTCTGATGATTCCGCCTCTTCTAAAGTAAAGCCGGAACCTGCACCTAAGATGGATTTTTCAGATAAAATGGATGCACTTTTATCGTTGCTACCGGATATGCCGCGTGCTTCTGTTGTTCTCCCGTCCCGTAGAGTAGGTCGATCGGCGGCTTCTTCGGCTTTTACGTCCTCGGTGTCTCCATCTCGCCCTTCATGTGCGCCTTCACCAGCTTTGAAGGATGATTTAGTGAAGTTTGATCGGCAATTAGAGGAAGACAACAAGTTGCGTAAACCTCGTTTTCATTTTCATTTTGACATTCATGATAACGTGTTGCCTGACAAACCACCCAAACGAGATCGGGATTTGAGTCTTGTTTCTAAGGTGGGCAAGTTGGCCCCTTTATCGGTCTCTTCCAAAGTTATGGAGAATAATTTGGAAATGTTACAAGAAATTCAACGGGCTTCATCTACCGCAGATTGGTTTCTGTTAGCGGCGTCTCGTATTGCTTTAGATCCTGCGTCAATTCAAGACGATGGGTCAGCTTATTTAACCCCGGGTCGTGTGGCTTACTTGCGTGGTTTTCTGGACACGCTAGTTCACGCTAATCGTCGAGTCATCGAAGCTGGTTCGTATTCCTATGCGTCACTTGTTCAAGCACAACGGGAGTCCTTACTTAAGGTGGTCAAACCGCTCGTAGCTCGTCGTCCGGGCGGCTCCGCGGAGCGTAAGCAGAGAAGAGCTCGTACTTCTTCCACCACTACCACCCAGCAGGAGGGCACTTCTCGGAGTAATTTTCGGGGCATTGACAAACCTCCAAGAGGCCGTGGTCGCCGGGCCTTTCGTGGAAAATCTTCCAAACGAGGTGGACATTCCAAATGACTATTGCGTTCCCGTTCCTGTTCAAACCGAAGATTTTCAACTCCCTGCTTTCCGCTCTTTTACTCATCAGGTCGTGGGCGGGCGTCTGCAGGTCTTCTACGAGAATTGGCGGCTCATCACCGACGACGCCTGGATTGTAAGAGTTTTAAAGGAGGGCTTCCTGTTCAACTTTCAATCTCTGCCCAAACTCATCGCTTGGCCTCGTCCCTCTCGTCTGCCAGTTCCCGCAGGTCACTTACAGACGCTGCTAGCTTCGGTCTCCACGCTCATCGACAAGGGAGCAGTAAGGGAATTACCACGGACCGAAGGAAGCTTAGGGTTTTACAGCCACGTGTTTCTGGTACCAAAGAAGGACTCAGACCAGATGCGCATGGTGATCGACCTAAAGGTTTTGAACAAACTTCATCTCATCACTCCACCTCATTTCAAGATGCCTTCTGTGTCATCGATTCGGGCCCGCGTACATCTCCAGGATTGGTTGGCCTCAATCAATCTCCAGGACGCGTATCTTCATATACCAATTCATCCACGTCATCGCCGTTACCTACGCTTCGTGATCAACGATCGTCGCTTCGAATGGCAGGTTCTTCCTTTCGGTTTCAACATCACCCCTTGGTTGTTTACCCGGATCACTACACCGGTTATGGCCTTTCTTCACTTAAGAGGGATTCAGATCGAGGTCTATATAGACGACATACTCCTGTGGGCAGCGGACGAGTCTCTCCTCAACGCCCAGGTCCGGTTCACACTACTGGTGTTACAACACCTAGGTTTCATTCCTCATCCTCTCAAGTCAGAGTTAGTTCCGGCTCAGGTGCGCCGCTACATTGGAGCGATATTCGATACTCGGTTACAACTGGTGTACCCTCCGGAGGATCGTTGGGACAAAATTCAACTGCTGGTTCGAAGGTTTTTGTCATCAACGTCACAGACACGGCAGCAGTGGCAAAGTCTGGTGGGTCTGCTTACTTCCACACAGGGCCTTACGCATTACGGCCGACTCCAAGTTCGGCCTCTACAGTATCATCTGTCTCCCTTCCTTATCTAAATCCGGCAGTTCCGGTGTTGACGTCTCTACATCCACATCTGATTTGGTGGCTCTCTCGCCACAACGTCATGCAGGGAGTACCATTCCGGTTTCCGGTTCCGGTTCACCATCTTTACACCGATGCTTCGGAGACCGGCTGGGGAGCCCATCTGGACGACTTGGAAGTGTCCGGCAGATGGTCAACATTGGATGCCAAACTTCACATCAATCTTCTGGAGATGAAGGCTGTCATCCTAGCGGTTCAACATTGGAGTCAACGTCTCACGAATTCATCTCTTCTCATCGCGACGGACAACTCCACGGTCATTGCCCACATCAACAAGATGGGTACCACCCGATCGCTATCAACGTTTCGTCTGGTTTGGGATCTGTACGATTGGGCTCGCCTTCATCATTGTTATATTCATGCTCGCCATGTTCCCGGTCGTCTCAATGTCTTAGCGGACAGCTTTTTTTCCGGCCAGACACCGTTCTTCAGACAGAGTGGCAGCTTCAT
This sequence comes from Hanleya hanleyi, assembly GCA_036873755.1. NCBI lineage: Eukaryota > Metazoa > Mollusca > Polyplacophora > Lepidopleurida > Hanleyidae > Hanleya > Hanleya hanleyi. Next base: position 6,111 of record JAVTVY010025794.1, read on the forward strand.
CGGGAGGTGTTCCGACAAATTTGCAGCATTTGGGAGTCCCCTTTGATCGATCTGTTTGCGACGAGGAACAACGCCCAGTTTACCCTGTTCGTCAGTCCGATTCTGGATCCTCGAGCCTTCGCCATCGACGCTCTGTCCATCAACTGGGACAACTTCCTAGCTTATGCCTTAACCCACCAATGGCCCTGATTCTAGAAGTTCTTCAAAAGATTTCTCGACACGACTGCATCATTCTGCTCGTAGTTCCGTGGTGGCCTCGTCGACAGTGGTTCCCGATTCTGGTCCCGCTCCTCACTGCTCCACCACGTTGTCTCCCAGTTTGGCCCAGCCTGTTATGTCAACCGCACGGGATTCTCCATCACAACCCGCGGTGGCTCAACCTACACGTCTGCAGACTATCCAGAATGCACTCTCACTCCAAGGATTTTCAGCAGAGGTTGCACGGACGATGGTTTCAGCCAACCGATCCTCCACATCGCAGCTCTATCAGGCGAAATGGGCCTATTTCGTCTCCTGGTGCCGAGAACATGATGCCGATCCCGACACTGCCTCTGTTTCCCTTGTAGCTGACTTCCTCCTTCACCTTCATCGTGATGAGAAGTTCCAAATCAGCACCATTGAAGGGTATCGATCTGCTCTGGCTAGGGTGTTACGGCTTACTTCGGGTACTGAAATTAGCCTTAATGATAATATCTCTGCGCTAATTCGCGCCTTCGCATTACAGTCGCGTCGTACTCGGCAACTGTTACCGAAATGGGATATCGGTGTGGTTCTGTGTGCTCTGATTCATCCACCTTTTGAACCTTTAGAATCCGCGTCTCTTAAAGCTGTGTCTTATAAGACGGCCTTTTTGGCGGCGTTTGCTTTGGCGTCCAGAGTGTCTGAACTTCATGCTCTTGAGAGATCTTCTATGACCTGGAAAGCGGATTGGTCTTACATTGCTTTTCGGCCCATTCCTGAATTTATCGCCAAAAATGAGTCTGTTCGGTCAGGTCCGTGTGCTCAACGCTCGTACTCCATTCCTGCGTTATCAGACTTTGTACATGGTCTCGAGGACGATCTTCTGCTATGTCCGGTTCGAGCCATCCGCCACTATCTTACTCGTACCGACCCCGTTCGCGGCTCTCGGCGCCTGTTATTTCTGTCCCTTCGCCCATCTGCAAGGCGTGACATTACAAAAAATACCATTGCCGCTTGGCTGAAGAAAACCATTAAGTGGTCTTATCAACTGGCCATCGACTCCCCTCCACTGTTGTCTACTGCTTCTTCACATGAAATCCGAGCCATTGCTACGTCATGGCCTTTATGGAAGAACTTGTCTATCCATGACATTGTCCAGTCTTGTGCCTGGACGGCGAACTCCACGTTCACCAATTTCTATCTGAGAGATATGTCACTCCAATCAGATAGTGTGACCACGCTTGGGCCTTTGGTAGCCGCCCAACACGTGGTCCAGTAAAAATTTCAAAAAGGCGGGGGGGGGGCGGCATTTTGGATCACCACAGCAAATCAGACAACTTGCTGTATCATCTCATCTCATCTCCCATTCGTATCATATCTGGAAGGAAGAAATAAGTCAGATGGCCAACTGGGGATGTCCATTTCATCATTATGAAGGCCTGACACTATGGTGAGTTGTTCAACTTTGCCTTAACTGAAGTTTGCTTGTGTCTTTCAGAAACTGACCTCCTTCTAGATGTCTCAGCTGGGTCACCTGTGCCTCAACTCACAAGACACCCGCTCCAGGCCTAGTGTCATCAGTAGTGAAGAAAGTACAGAGAGTTGAAGAGTGCGCAGCTCACCCAGGGAGCAAGCATGGCAATTCCAACGCATCTAATTTCTTCACTCCAAGTATGGTGAGTTGTCCTCAAGAAGCTTGCGGTCTGAGAGTGGTGTGGACTTGGTACCTTCCAAGTTTTGGGCACCGCGTTCCCCTTTACTTACGGTTGGATCAAGGATCTCCCTGTATGCAATGGCTGTGACGGAGATTCCCCCTAGTCATACAGAGTCTACCAAGAGGACCTTCTTGTTGCCTTGGGCGCCCGGGTTACCTGCGACTTGGTGGAAATGTGTACCACATCACAAGCACAGTTACATGGATGGAGACACTCAGATAAGTAAAACTGTATCAATTCCTTCAATTACCCTATGAGTCTGAGACCAGGGTTAACTTGATGAGTAATAATGTCTCGTATGTATACCCATGTCTGTGTCGTTCCAGCGATTACTAGTCTGCTATGGGAGTTACCACAAGGCCGAGATTCCCGCCTCCATATGTTGGTACTGTGGCATGGAATTGAAACAGGTTTAAGATTTGGGCTACAAATATCAAACATTTATAAACAATGTTTCTATTTGTTACCAAATCAAACCTGTTTCAATTTGATTGTCCCTCCCTCCGTCCCCTCATGCCGGCCTTAAACACTACAGGTCTCGGTAATTATAATGAGAATAGAGGATGAGTATGGCTGGAGCAGAGCCTATATGGTAATCCTGCTGGAATGGGATGGGAGAGCTCTCCTAGGGGCGGACAACTCTCCGCCAGGGGAGCTAACTTTTAGTTTTAACTTCCGTTTTTCTACGTTGTATCATCCTCCTGACGGAGATTAATGGCATGGAATTGAAACAGGTTTGATTTGGTAACAAATAGAAACATTGTTTATAAATGTTTGATTTCCCAATTATATAGCCCACGTTATGTTTAGCAATTCGCTTCTAACTCGGCGGAGTCAGCAGGATACAAACGGGCGAAAATCATACGCCGCCTACTCACCCCGCAAATTTACCCGTGAGACTCTTTCTCGCAGTAGGGAGTCTCGCCAGACGAGAATGGTCAGAAAGTATTTTGCAGAGTTATGCCCCTTGTCTAATAAAATCCACTAATTCGTATGTTAAGTTTGCATATAATTTCTATATCATGTTTGTATACTATCACATTTATTTATTGATTGGATGACTGATGCCTGTCCCAGTAAATACTGTCACCAACAACAGACATGAGAACAACAATTGACCACATCTATACAAACATTCCAAACGTGCAGTGTGGTGTTTCAGAGACCTATTACTCCTTTCATAAGGCTGTCTGGGTCGCATTCAATTAAATATCTCCCACAAAAGGTGCGTAAACAGTTCGTTCATTGAAGTTATTTATCTTTTTCCATTAAAGTTCCATTAACAGTTATTCATCCCTCCCAAAAAATGGACTGCTAACCATTCCCCCACCTGATTGATCTTATTCAATATGATTCACTCATCTTGTTCCACTAACAAGTTTTTTTATCAGTAATTATAATAAACAAAATTTATTCACAACATGATTTGTAGTTTTACTTTTTTGTTTTGCTAACAACACATGTCATTTTATATTCCCACCGCTTAAATGTTTTTAGTTGTGTTTACCAAGATATGACAAACGTATATCTATAGTGTATGTATTTATTCCAGAAACAAATTAATTTAAGGGGAGGAAAACTTTTTTTTTTTTCAAAGAAAGTACACTTACAATACCAGGGGTAAATATTTCTTCCCACAAGCCAATCAATTGGTAGAGACACCCTTACATTATAATAGCTGGGGTTCAGAGCCGAGGGGTTTCGATAGCGCAGCTTCATGTTATATGTTTGAAGCCACAAGCCAGGCTTTCTGACAATATATGTTATTAGTTGTCGGGAAATATTGGGAATAGAGTTTTGTGGACGTGTTTCTGGCCAATTTACTATATTAATAGTAAGGCCATCATTTGGTGGTGTGCAACCGACTGAAGGTAACAATTAATGGGGGGATAACTCTAGCCTTCTCTGTTTGATCATGGTCAAAAAGAGATCGACTCATTTAATATGGCTATTCTATTTTAGTGTAACAGCTGTCTTTGCATGACCAGCAAGTACCCCCAAGGTTGTCAGCTTCTCCCATTTGGTAGCGGTAGGGGAGAGTGGGGACACATGGGACAGGGGAGACTTGGGACACCCCTTATTTAGTACCCTTGTGAAAGCCATTGGAGATTGAGCTTACATGTGCTGTTTGGTTTTCATACGGCCTCCCACATTTACCATTCTGGTATTTCCTGGAATCATTGAAGTGGGTAAATCTTTCTTTTTATGTTTTTTAACTTGAAAAGCTAGATTTTGAAGGCCACGCCCATTTGTTTATACGGTGCAATATAAGGTATTTGATACCGATATCTTATCACAGGATTAATTGTCGTTTATTCAGGGCACACATGACACGGACCGAATTTGTGAGGCCATGGACAGTTGAGCAAAAAATCGTCATTTTGCTAAGCTGGGGAGAATTGGGACATGATCAGTGTCTCTCCTATAGAGTGTCCCATCTCTTCCTGCACTTTCGAAGAATATTGCGATATGTATGGTATTACTTTCTGTCGGCAAAGTGATAATTTTTTAGCAAGTTCACATTTCCATGTTAAGCCATTATTTTTTCAAATAAAAAAGTTAGTTTGATTGCATTTAAGTCTTTACATCTGTTGTCCCATATCTCCCAACTTCTTGTCCCATGTCTCCCGACACTGTCCCAAGTCGCCCCCAAAATACGCTGAAATGAAATCGTCTCCACATCATAACACACTCGGTTTGGTGTCCCAAACACTATGGCATTGAATGGGTATTCGTCCCAGCTTGGTGCATGACACGCATTGATTTGAACAACTAAATACTTTGGACAGAATGTCAAATAATGTGACATCACCGAAATAGTGTCCCATGTCTCCCCCACTCTCCCCTATGTATGTTTTCAACTTTCAGTGGTAGTCCAAATTTTGTCTCTTAATTGATAGACCACATCGTGAATTTAGGAGGCACTGAGGTTTTCATTTCATCAACTTTCTGTTGTATTAGAGTTGATAATTCCAGCATTTCTGCGATGGAGAAAATCGCTTAATGTGATTGAATTATTACAGACTTTATTGTATCATTTCTTTCTTTTTTTTCTTCATTTTCTTTTATTATTTTCGCAGTATGACCAATCAATCAGAAACTTATCAATCCAACCAATCAATGATTATTTTTGCCATTCAATCTTTGTTTTAGAACCTTATGGTTTTTTTCACTCCTCTATCATCGGATTCCATTGATGCCAACCGAAGATTAATTAATACACAATGCTGGTGGGTTGTAAAGAGATGGGTTCATGATGAATGCATTCATCAGCATAATGTTCATCAAATATCCGGTAAGAAATTTGTATACTGTGACTCCCATTACTAGCCAGACGGGCGAGTTAACTCGTATATTAGTCAGAAAATTCAGCTTTGTCAAAATTATCTCAGTTCCTACCCCATAGCCTTCTTAACGGTCATTGTAATGTTGAAAAGTCTCTGTAGTATAACTGGAATTATATCCCAGGCCTAAGACCTGTGAAGAATCAGTGATGGGAAGATGTCGGTTCGAGTCCGGCCAGGGACAAAACTTCATTACCTTTGATCGTTTCTTTTAACCGTATTGATTATGAATTGATAATTGAGTAATAATTATTGATTAAGAATACAAGCGCTCGTTTCGAACGTCGCAGATAGTTCACGTACGTCGTAAACTTTTAATGGTCCGGCCACGGATCCACATCGTAACCGTTTCAAGAAAATTCTTACAATGGTTGTCTGAATAAAGAACTATCCATGCATGGTCAGAATGTTGTCCATGGTCATGCACTCCTTCAAATATGTACAAATACGAATGTTTCGATGTAACCGTTGTGACATCTTGTACCCATCAGTTTTGCTACAGGATAAGTCACCATAGTGCTTGTCTTGTCAGACTAGCAGCCATAATTTAGAAATTGAAACTGGACGATATCATGGAATCAGTAGGTCTGAACGAATCTGCAAGCAATGCAATGACAATTCAGTGAAAACAGCTGTGAAACCTTTTCAAAGCTTGGGACATATCTCTTTCACTCCCACCAGAACTCAGTCCGCTCTCCGTTGAACAAATTTTGATGGATACAATCCTGAATTCAGACAAACAATATTCCAAACAAATATCTGCCTCAATCCGCAAAAAGTGCATGAAACAATTTGATGTGCAATAAATGTCACTAAAATCTCCCGGTTGCATACTTTCGAAAAACTGAACGGATTCTTTCAAATTTGATATTTGGGTACCTCGCCTCAAGATGTCGCAAGGGATCGTTTTTCACGTGGATCCACCTATAGGTAGCGCCACTTGGGGGCCAAGTTAAATTTCATTTCTGAACATTAACTATTGAAAAGCTGAACGGTTTCTTTTCAAATTTGGTGTATGGGTACCTTGCCTCAAGATCATAATTGCTTGGGATCCCTTACTGTCCAGAAGTGTCACACTTCATGTGAAGTGTGCCTAGAAGTGCCTCTGAAGAGTACACTTGAAAGGCACTTCAAAAACAGAGGAAAATATTGGCACACTTCAAAGGTACTTCATTAGAAAAAGGCATGCAGCAGCCAAGGGACTCCTCAAAGACACTTCATGGACTTTGTCAATTTCATAACAAAAAATGAGGGACTTCAGAGACACTTCTGAGACTTTGTTTTTGTTCGGCATAATCCAAGGTACGGTACTCCTCAAAGACACTTCTTGGACTTTGTCAGTTCTTCAGTGAAACTTAGGGGACTTCAGAGACACTTCTGAGACTTTGTTTTTGTTCTGCATAATCTAAGGTACTCCTCAAAGACACTTCTTGGACTTTGTCAGTTATATAGCATAACTTGGGGACTTCCCCTTGCAAAAAATATCTTCTAGCATCCTATAAGATTTTGAAAAATCCTATAAGATTCTAAAAAATCATATGAGCTTCTAAAATATAAGAGTCTGAAAAATCCTATAAGATTCTGAAAAAATCCTATTAGATTCTGAAAAATCCTATAAGATTCAATCCAATAGGATTTCTAGATTATTGGAATTTTCCCACAAACTGTTACAGTAACATAACATTTTAAATTAGAACTACATGTTTACAAGTTTCAGTTATATTAATTAGCTCTGGGAATATTCCAGCTTAAAGTTGGCTGATTTGATTTCACTCAGTGACATCAAATCTCATTTCAATGAAACCACCAAACATCAGATTTGTACTTCACATTTCAAAATAGCTACAACTGTGTAAAATATTCACATGTGGTTACTGACATATTACTCAGAACTGTGAACATTTTTTTTATATTTTAAAGTGATCAGTACTATGGGTTTCTATTTGAATAGAATAAAGACATTAATAACACCAGTCTCTCACATATTAGATAAGAAATCTTGTTGAATTCAGATTTTATGATCATTCCAAATCCATGATTTTATAGTAAAATTGGACAAAATGGGAAAATATTTTTAGAAGAATCAGTTCTAACATAATGTCAGCAACAAAAAAATACCCATTAGAGAATACTTTATATTATCTTCTTCATCATTATCACTAAGTATAATATATATAATTTCTGTTTCTGATAGTCTTTTTCTTTCTGAACTGTCTTTGCCAAAATGGGTGGAGTTATCTGCCCTTGAAAATTTAATTGAACACTGGGGGCGCCACCAGACGATAACAATCAAAATGGCTGCAGAAATCAGATGGATTTGCTCCTGTTAAGCTAGAACTATGGAGGTTTGAAGAACTGTATTGCAGATGGTGATGATAGCAGCTAGTGATATGGTAAGTAAATTATAAATATAACTAAAAAATTTCTGTTTTTCATAACTTAATAAGCAAAGAACTGAGCTGAACAGTGATGTAGACCTGGAAATATCAGCTGTTTATTTTATCAACAAGTTTCCCTTGACATATTAAAAAATTGATATTGGCCTCAATAAATATTTTGCTATATGGACTGCAGGTTATTATAATGTACTCCACCTTATAATTGCAGTCAAATTTAATGGTCATGTAACATGGCGAATTATCTATATCTCTGTCCCAATATCACTTTCAGATCTATCCAGGTTGATCAAGGCAGTGTGGATTAATTGCCATTGTTATGATTGTGTGAATTGTCAGCTTGGGAACACCAGGCTTGGGGACCTCATATGAAGATTGGCATGCACCCCTGGAGGAAATCCCCTGAGGGTGAGATATTTTTATCACAAAACTGTTCTGTTCATGTCAAAACAGGTGGATTTAACTGGTTGGGGGGATGGTAGCTCTAAATAAATTATCTTGTTGTTTTTAGTTTTTATTGATTCATAAATTGTTTTGATTTTTTTCCTTGCAGAATGTAGAATATTCCCATACCAGATTTTTGACAAAATGGTAAATAAATAAGTTTTAGAATATATTGATAATAAAATGTTAGTATTACCTGTTTTAGCTGTAATCAGAAAAAGTAATCAATTATGATTAGACTTAATTTTCATCATTATAACAGGCTATATTTTCCTTGTCTATTGATTGCACTATTCATATACCAAAGCTAAGGATCTTCACACTTCAATTGTACACTTTTACCCACATCTTGAGAAATGAGAACATTTCATTTCATACATTTATTTCATTTCAAAAATTTAAGAATACAATTTGTAGTTAATAAGCATCTATTTGTTATTTGAAACCTTGTATGAAGATTTAGTTGAGCCAGGAATTAACAGAGACAATTTAATTATCAAAATCCACATGATTGTTTCTAATGGCTTCTTTGTCAATACTTTCATAATTCCAGAATACAGCTGCAACAAGGAACTCGGCTCACTTCAAGCAGCCACTCGACTGATGGGAAATTTAATGAGCACGCCTAGGTATGGTTGATTTCTTCATAGTGTATATTGGCTAGAACATCACACAAACTGTTTATCTCCATTGTTGTATATCATGGAGTACTAAAGAAAGGATAATAGACATCTTCATCAATCTTTTGTAAATCGTAGGGATGTGTTCCATTCTTTACCCTTTATGGTAGTCAACCTATTAAAAAAAAGTGTATTAAAAAAAAAAAAAAAACTGGATTGCATGTCATATGGAACCATATATACAACTGATCAGGTTTTAATTATATGCATGTATTTATCGCCACAGGCCAAGAAGTTCACAATTCAGACGGGTGGGTTTCAGCGTTGGGTTACGTCCGAGTGGACCTCAGGGCAACTGAAGTAAACTATCCTTCGAAAGATCTGCTACTTAAAGTTCAAGTTGGAAAAGAACACGGTCACCCTTGAATAATAATACTGCAATAAATTCTCATACCAAAGACTGCATGTAAATACATACATATATAGTACTGTGCTGTATTTTGTCTCAAGGATTTGTGCTAGCGGTTTATTGTAAATATTTTATGATGTACTGTTCTGTCTCACTCTGTATTTTCTCTGAATAAAACTTTCTGTGCTCAAATATATATTTGTGTATTCTTTTCTGGGAAAGTAAATATCTCGTGGCTATACATACCTTTTCATCACACGGATTTGCTATGATACTAATAAGGTACTTCAAGAGCACTTCAGAAGTGCATATGAAAGGTATCCTTCTGTAGAAGAGTGGATGAAGTGACTTGCCATATAAGGACATTGAAGTGCCTCAAATATTCTAATTAGGTACTTCAAGAGCACTTCAGAAGTGCCTATGAAGGTTACCCTTCTGTGGAAGTGTCTATGAAGTGCCTTTGCAGTACCTAATTAAAATATTTGAGGCACACTTCTAAGTGACTTCATTGTGACTTCATTGTGACTTCAATGCCCTTATATGGCATTGCTATAAAACAATACCCACACTGCAAGCACACTTCTGACTCTAAGCCTTGCACTTCAAGGTTGAAATATGGCCACACTTCAAAGTTACTTCAAAGTTACTTCAAAGACACTTCTGGACAGTAAGGGATTGTTTTTCACGTCGATTCGCTTATAGGTGGCGCCACCTGGGGGCCAAGTTTAAATTTACTTTCCAGACAATAACTTCTGAAAATGTGACCGGATGTGGGTACCTTGCCACTGGATCTCCCTTGGGATTGCTCTCCTGGGTCACGTTTGGTCCGTCATCGATCATAATTCAGCGGTCGTCCATTAAAGAATATCCGTGTCCATAATCCAAAGACCTATTACATATATTTCCATATAACAGTATTAGCACCAAATTCAAAAAAACAATCATAGTGTACATAAACATAGGCTAGTTTCCTGCAAGAGAGAAGCGGTCAACAGTCTTCAATGATGCCGACAAGACATCATGATGTTCCAAAAATATCAAATCTGTATCGCTGTAGGAGCAGTATTCTTAAAGGTGAACTGCAAAGCTTTTAATTTTATCTAAATTGTTGCTTATATACATCTTGTCTTATGTGACATAACGTTTATACGTTTTTGGGGTAAATATAGTTTGCAAAATTGTACTAATAACAATATTTAAGTTATCCTATTATAAATCCGTCTTGAAAACTTGCATCGCTTGTCTCTCTTGGTTTGTAGAACGTTATGACGTTATAATGGTCCCCTTCATTCAAGTTTTATTCAAATGTGACGTCATGCTACGTCGGATGAATGAACGAGGACCACTATAACGTCATGACGTTCCAAAAACAACAGGAGGCAAGCGATGACGTTTTTAAAGTTCTGGCTCTCGGTATAAGTTCTGACTTCTCATATACTCAAAATAAAACAATAATCCCCAGAACTATTACCACACATAATTGTAACAACTATAGAAGTTCTTGTTTTATGACATTTTAACAGAACATTGGAAAGCTTTTCAGTTCACCTTTAATCCACAATATTCGTTGTAAAGTCGTCATCTAGAGAATGATGTATATCAGTCACGCTTTGATTGTGACTATTCATATGAGCACCATGAGGATCTTGAAGTAGGGAAGACTGGAGAGACCTGGGACACTATTTCTGTGACGTCACATTATTTCACATTCTGTTCAAAGTATTTAGTTGTGCAAATCAATGCGTGCCATGCACCAACCTGGGAAGATTACCCATGCAATGCCAGTGTTGAAGACACCAAACGGAGTGTGTTTATTATGTGGAGACGATTTCATTCCATGACCTGTTAATTGTATTGTAACGATGTCACTATCAACACTTATCTCGAGTTGAACTGAGACTGCCTGCTTTGTGAAGCCTCTTTACGTATGCTATCCTGCTAATAATTCTTACAATGTACAGCATAGTCATGTTATTTCATACCTGTACAGTACAAGGCAGAAATAACTTGCTCATAAACGCGAGTGAAAAAAAACATTTTCGCGACTATAATTTATTAATCGCAGCCGGGAAACTCGCCTAAATCGCGCAAAAAAACAAAAGCATAATCGCGACAAACGCGTACGGTCGACGCGTTTCAGTTGAGATTATGTTTTTGTTCTTTGATAAATTAAAGTCGCGAAAATCTTTTTTTTCACTCGCGTTTATGAGCAAGTTATTTCTGCCTTGTACTGTACATGTATAAACCTGTACATGTAGTAACTGTTTTGTTTTATCGAGCCCATAGCTTTAGCTGTGGAAAGCTTGATATGGGGATCTAAATGATGTCTGTCCCTGTACGAAAAACTTGTTAAGCTTTGGACTTTATTTTTTTCTGTCCACAAGTTCTCGGCCTCACTTTATGTCTCCTAAACTAAGTCCCCGTTAGTTTGAATTTCATGTCGCCTTAAATGAAGGACACCATTTCCTTCAATTTTGCTATCAAATTATTCTATTCCACTTCATATAATTTACCCTATTAGCTTTTGCACGAACCTCTTTCAGAAGTATAATATGAAATAACTGGCCGGGGAATCCTCGCAGTACCGAACCCCTGTTAATTTCGTGTCACCTTAAATGAAGGACCCCATTTCCTTCAATTCAGCTATCAAATCATTGTATTCCACATCACATGATTTATCCTGAAGCTTATATTGCACGAAGCATATGTGTGTCCACACTATATATTAATAAAAATTGAGCTCCTAAAGTTTGGGTGCACACCATAAATAAGTGTTCGTCCTGCGTCTCTTACTCTTCTTCCTAGTCTAATTCATGATCGCACATCTGTGCCTCCTGATGTTTTATCTGTATCATGCAATCATTGTGCCCAAATAACTAACAATGATGAACACAAGTGATTATTGTTTTCAACCATAATTTATTCATCTGTATGTACAATAGTCTCGTGTACATGTATGTTCACACATGAAAACTTTTTACTTGTTCAGTTACCCCAAATTACTTACAATTCTCTACTGCCTGGAGAAAAAGTAATATCTCCCCCAAACGCAAGAGCATGAATGTGTGAGAAAGAGGAAAGAATCTTAGTGTAAATATGTGGCCATTCGCGACTGCTCGGCCTATTCCGTCGAAGTCCTAGTACCTCGCCCACATGGTGTAAGGATTTTGCACTGCTCGTGGTCTAAACCATGATCCGCTGCACGCGAGACACACCACATGCTATAGTATGAGTTTCCGCTCATCTAGTCCAAATTGTATTTTTTTCTTTTATCAGGAGATAAAATATATATATCCAAATGAAATGGATATTCCTTTGATTCTACTTCTGAAGGATCTCTTCTAATTTGAGATGTTTCTCTTTGTTTTTCGTCTCGAGCTGATCTTCATGGTAACGGAAGTTCTACAGCTGACATACGCTGTTCAGAGTTTCGGGGTGATACTGTGCTTTCAATATGGATGCCAATATGGATTCCTAGCAGTGCGGCTCGATGTCCCACAGTGAGTGGGTGGACTTGTGCCATTAAGTCTGCATGGGTGATTGAAAAACCACAGAGGTCAAGTTTTCTATTTAACACCAATTCAACATATTGAGGTTGGGGGGGGGGGGGGTTGTTTCTGGATAAAAATCGTGTCAACCCTCCCAATTGTGGGCACAACAGTTACACATCAATGGATCATTTCACTACTGTACTTTTCCAGCTGATGTCCTGGATTTTCTTCCAGTAATCTCCACAGGCCAACGAAAATCCCGGATTTTCTTTTTGAAAATTTGAATTCACCAATCAAGTGCTTTAAAACTGGAAGATATCCCATGATGCAACATTGGTTGTACAAAAATCCATGATTGTCTGGATTTTCTTCCAATGTTCTCCACAGGCCAATGAAAATCCCGGATTTTCTTTTTGAAAATTTGAATTGACCAATCATTTCCTTTAAACTGAAAGATATCCCATGATGCATTGTTGTTGCTATACAATTTAACTGAAGCTAACAAAAACGCAGTTACGGGCCTTGACAGGGATGAGGGTAAATCCAGTAGCCTGGCTGCACATACAGGGGCGAGGGTAATTAACACCATCCAATATTCAGTGATTCTGTACAGCAGACGGTCCTATTCATAAAGAAAATCAACCTCCAAAAGTTGAAAGAACTTGAAATTTGACTATAACACTAACAGTATGAATTGTGCAACTGCATCCAGGAACTACAATGCTGGTTATTGTGGAAATCTGGTGAAGCATTATATTTATCAACTCAAAATATGTGAATCCTCTCTGAATGTGTGTAAGGCTACCCATAAAAAAGTTTGTTTCAGATAACCCTACCTATACCCAAAATAATTGGTCTGGGTTTTTTATTATGTTTTTTTCTTCTTGCTAAGAATTTACAATAACTTTTCTTTCCAATTCTTAACAATTAACATTCCTGAGTTGCTACATGAATGCATAACACAGTAGATACAGGTCTATCCATCTATACATGACTAAATCTGGTACAAAACATGTGAATCTTTGTTTTGAAAGCTCAGTATTGAATATGATGAAAAAGCAAACAAAAATGAATGAATAACTATCCACCTTTTGAGGGGGGAGGGGGGATTTGGTGTGATGTCACATTCAAGTTTGTTTCACTCATATGGCGACAGTCAGTTTGTATGGTCGAGGAAGTCAGAGTACCCGGAGAGAACCACCACCCATCAGCAAGTAACTGACAAACTTTCACACATGTGCATCAGCTGGGCTCGAACCCGTGCCGGTTCAGTGGTGAGAAGCTAGCGATCACCAGCGAAACGCCTCGGACCATTTGGCCACCGAGGGCCCCTCCCACCTTTTGATGGAACTTTTGACCTGAAACACATATTATTATGGGTGGACTTATTGGCCATAATTATAGCGGGTGAGTGATCGAGTAGGAATTAACATTGTTTTCAACATTTTCTTCAGTCATATCACGATGGCACATACTTGTGCCAAGACACGAGAGCACCCACAGTTCCTATTATCCTAGACACTAATCAGCCCAGCCAGTACAGCACCTGGTCACCCATTCAAGTATTGACCAGGATCAACGTTGCTTAACTTTGATGATCTGTGCCCCACATGATATGCCATTTTTTCACTTATGCCGAATAATTGGTGGCAGAGAAAAAGCAAGTACATGTACATACATGTACGTTACAACCTGGTACGACAACTATTTGAGGTTGGAAGAAAATTTCTCTGGTTTGGCAAATCTCAAGCTCACAAGTCGTCATATCCAAGAACAACGCATGTCGACAACATCTCCATGCTTTGATCAAAAGCAATCCCATCATTCTAAATCAGTCTCGACATGCTCGTCACATGTTTAGAAGTTGTGAATGGCCATCTCACAGCTCATCATAAATAAATGTAGCACTGGCATCAATAAAGAGATCAGTTGTTCCATTAGACCAGTGTTTCTGGAAGACCTGCAACATTTAGTACATGGTAACGCATCTAAAGAAGCTGAATTTCATTCCGACTATACATGTATTAATAAATGCTTCCCAGGTCTATACTGGTATTAGGACTAACTTTCTGTTCCATTGTCTTATCTTGGGTAAATTTCTAATGAAGCGCACACAATAAACACAAGTGGAATGTACGGCTCAGTTCCATAACACAGACATTCGTTTCCTGGTGCAGCTAAAGTGGCAGACTACAGGGGTCGGGGGTCAACTGTGTGTTGATGGGTCACCCTCTTCCTCTCTATGCGGAGCGCCTTGTACTTGTTGATTGGCCTGTTGCATTTCCAATCGCGTTTGCCGGCTCGATTCCAAGAGTTCCTGAACTTTGGCATAAAGATCATCGTTTTTCTGCTCCAACACATTGAGATAAGAATCCAGTTGGTTCAAGGTTGTATCCAAGGCGACATATTCTGAAACAAGGGGAAGAAAGTGTTATTTTACATGATCTAAGTCGCACAGGAGATTTTGGATGAGAATTTCTGTATATACCAGTTAAACCAGTTTATGAAAGGGCAATCTAATTAAAATTAAATCCTATCTGCTCCTCCATTTGGATAGGTCGCGTAAAGGAGTGAGTGAGTGAGTAGTATAGGTTCAACGTCGTTTTCAACCTTGTTTCAGTCATATCACGAAGGTGCCTACATACATGTGTACATGTGACAGAACATGAGAGTGGTCGGAGTTCCTATTACCCTGGTCACTGATCTAACAGGCTTGCATTAACTGGAGTGTCAACCAATCCTGAGAACGCTTCATAGTGCTTTGAAGGGTCCTCAACATTAATGATAGAGAATTTTTGGTTGGCTCAGCCGAATTACACGATGCACTGTCAGGGTGTCTTGGGGTGGGGTGGTCCTGACATTGTGGCACCATATTACGGGGTAGATGGTCTTTGGTGTAAACATTGAGGTATTAGGTCAGCCTATCTCCCCTCCCCGACTGCAAGTGGATTAGTCCAGATGTGACCATATGATGTCATAATGCTATTAAATATTCATGATATGGGCGCTCAGAACACCAAATTCAATTGAAATACGTAGGATCCTATATGGCGACATGTACGATTTGGGAGCATTGATAGGATACTAATTTATCAAGATTGATGAAAGGATAAACCAGTTTAAAAGTCAGTTGGACGAATGGGAGTTACACGAGGCAGATCAGCTCCCTCTCTCTTTCCTACACCACAGCGTCACTGGGATGTGGGGTAAATATCCTGGCAACAGCAATTTGGATCCAAAAACTTTGTTCTGCTCACATGCATCTTTGAATACTGTCCTTTTGCCACTCCTCACTGACAGACAATGTCACATGATATGATCCTGCCATATTGATTATTCACATGTATGACCGCTATTAATCCCATGCTGGTTGGTTGAAGTAGCTGGTGATCGGATCCAAAAATTGAACACGTAAGAGGATCAAGTTTCAGGTGGAGCACTTATGCTATAAGCCAAGCCATGAGAGGAATTACTTGTTTATTTTTTATATCTAAAAACCTATTTTCGATATCAAAAATTATTTATTTTATTTCAAAAAATCTTTTTTTGATATCAAAAATTGTTTTTTTAAAGACTTTTTTATATCAAAAATAGGAACAGTTGATATATATATGTAAAATTTATATGAAAAAAAACAAACTTCTAAATAACAAAACGGCGCACTTTTATTTTTGATATAAAAAAAAATTTTTGATAAATAAATAAACGAATAAATACCAAAATAGCTGGCCATAGCACATAGCACAGTGGTCCCTTAATGATGCAAATGCATAGCAGCAGCATGACCATGACGTTGATGTACGGTAGTGTAATTGATGGAACGAGGGAGACATAAACTTTCTCAGGATTTCAGAGTCAGAGTATATCATAATGCAAGACCAAGTTGGAAAACTATTCCCGGAAATGACAACAACACATTTACCGGCAACATGTTGATTTGACTGAAGTGAAAGAATAATTGGCGATCACGAACTCGATCTTTGTCGTGGACCCTCAAAAACCAGCACGAGGGTTCACCATTTTGAGTACAGATTCCGAGTCCAAACTAACATGCACAAATTCAACCTGAGAAACAGTTTCACCTTGTGTGGCTTCTTCTACCAGACTGTCCATGTCACTACCATCATCTTCATCAAACCCATCGTCGCCTACGTCTTCGGATTCTTCCATTTTCTCAATATCTTCATCCTGCTCGTTTTTATCGGGATCGTTGTCATCAGCCATTTTCAGATCATGTGACAGATTATCACGAGAATCTAACGAAAATAAAAACCAACTCGGGATACGGAATCAGGATTCAACGACCTGTTGTGGCATATCTCAAATACTTCGTTATTGACCGGTCGAACACCGCCGGCCGTCTAATATCTCAAGCATAAAAGAATAAACAGCATTTTGGGAATATAGCACCATGTGATTTTTTTCTTGTAGCACCAGGGATAAATACCCATCGGGTTAAGAGTGGATTTACAGATAAACAACGACAACAACATGAGCTTTGAGTATGAAGTTCTGATAAATTTATTAGTAGCTCCTAACCGATGTCCCGTCAGGACATTTTCGACACGCGACATCTCGACAAATAATGATGGGTGCAATATTTTGGCAAATTATGTTATAAAAATAGTTTCATATTTTTGTTCCGACTTCGGGACTACATTGTAGTATCCCATGCAGGCCTGTAAATATCCCTATAACGCTATCAAGATGTAATTAGTGAATTGTTGAGATGTCAAATTCAGTCAGATTGGATAGTCTGTCTTCGCTGTGAGTAAACCGACAGTAATATAGGATTTGCTATTTTCCGTGAGTGAAACGACATTGTTAGGATTAATTGACTATCTTCTATAAAACAACATTTAGGATAAGCTATCTTTCGTGAGTAAAACGACATTTTTGATTCGAGCTATCTACTGTGAGTAAAAGTGCAGTTACTAAGATTGGGTAACGACATTTAAGCTTGGCTATCTTCTGTAAAACAACATTTGGGATTGGCTATCTTCTGTGAATAACACGTACGATAGTTATGATTGGCTATCTACGGTATACTGTGAGTAAAACGTAGGTCTTCTGTGAATAAAGTGGCAGATAGAACTATGAGTAAAACGGCTTTTACTATTGGCTTTCTTCTATATGAGTAAGACGACAGAGTACCGTAGGAATCCAGGGCATTTCCCCCTGCAGACATTTCCCCCTTCAGACATTTCCCTCTGCAGTCATCCCCCCATCTCACTTCGGATATTTCCCCCTTTTTGTACTATGTACGACTGTGTAACAAAGTTAAAATATTGACAAAACAATTTGGGGTATTTTTTCTTATTTTTCATTATTTTCGTTAAAATTAATTTGACTTGGTTTCCTCCTCGCTACATATTTTTAAGATAATCGTAACAAGATATGTACGGGTATGATTTAGTAATAAAAAAATGTATCAAAGTTATAATTAAAAAATAACGATTTTGATGATTATTTTTTTATTATTTTAGGATTTTCAATAAATTGGCATGATTTATGCGTGAAATAAATACCGCAGTGTTTCACTGACGGCAAAATAGACATTGTTGGGTAATACTTTGTGACATATAATTAATATTCTGTTTTTATTATTATTTAATCAGCAATTCAACGGTATATTATGTATCAAATATATTTATTTATCACTATGTGATAATTATTAGTTTAAAATGTGTATACTATTGTTTAAAGGTGAACTGCAAAGCTTTTAATTTTATCTAAATTGTTGCTTATATACATCTTGTCTTATATGACATAACTTTTATACGTTTTTGGGGCAAATATAGTTTGCAAAATTGTACTAATAACAATATTTAAGTTACCCTGTTATAAATCCGTCTCGAAAACTTGCATCGCTTGTCTCTCTTGGTTTGTAGAACGTTATGACGTTATAATGGTCCCCTTCATTCAAGTTTTGTTCAAATGTGACGTCATGCTACGTCGGATGAATGAACGAGGACCACTATAACGTCATGACGTTCCAAGAACAACGGGATGCAAGCGATGACGTTTTTAAAAGTTCTGGCTCTCGGTATAAGTTTTGACTTCTCATATGCCCAAAATAAAACAATAACCAACAGAACTATTACCACATACAATTGTAACAACTATAGAAGTTCTTGTTTTATGACATTTTAACAGAACATTGGAAAGCTTTTCAGTTCACCTTAATCATGCCAAATTACAGAAAATAAGAAAAAAAATGTTTAAAAAAATGCATTAATTTGTTTTTGTTGATATTCCCACTTTGTTACACATTCGTACGAAGTTATAGTACAGGAATATATAGGAAGGGAGAAATGTTCGAAGCGGGGAATGTCTTCAGGCGGAAATATTCGCGCACCAGCGGGAGGACTAAATGTTTTCCGTGTACAAAACTTCTAAACATAAGTAACCTGTAAACCTTTACCACATACTGTTGTTTGGAAACGGGTTTCACTTGTGTCAAAACATGTGTGAACTTGCTTTGTACATATGTGCAAAAGAGTTCTTTTTTCAATATTTTATCGTGTACCGACCGTACCAATATGTCATTAGCTTCATACTGATACCAAACTTGACAGGTTTTTATTGCGCCCAAATTTTGGCTTTATTTTTTTTTATGAAATTAAAAAAGCGTGACAGGCCCATCTGTGTTGAATTTTAAAATATTTATTCGATCTAAAATACGGCCATCTGAGCAATGTGGGCAGTGGATACCTTGTCATATTCGAAGTATCTAAATCGTCAAACTTTTCTATTCAGAACGGAGACTGTCTCTCAGTCCTTGTCCAGGAACTGACTTTCCGGCTCGTGGCCAAATTTTTAGAGAAATTGTACGGACCAATCGCAAGCACTGTATTGATCATTTCCGGTTTTGTCGATATTGTGAAATTTTGGTGGCGTGGAAAGAAAATAAGAAGGGTAAGAATCCGTCGTCATCGGTTTTATTTGTTCCATAAATCATCGTATGTCTTATCTGACGTAACATATTCCCATAAATTCAATGTTTGATCGTATTATTTTCGTCAGAATTATTGTACTCTACGATTTATTCTTAAATGATGACCACGTCTTCAGGACACATGAAAACAACAACGACAAAGACTTTTTGGTTGTCATTGTGATTCGCCGGTTATTCATCAGTTTCAAGACCATCTTCTGAAACATGTTTATGAGAATATCATCATACATTGTTTACATGACTTAGTTTATGCGTCTTAAAAAGCTAGCCTAAAAATGTTGAGAAAAAATAAACCGGCAAAAAATTGTCCGCCATTTTGTTAGCTAAAGTTTGCATGGCTTCGTTCCTACTACGCCATGAATCCTCTTTCTGAACTGGCATGTACACTCGCGAAAACTCAACAGGGTTCAAAATCTTATGGCACATCAGAGCACGCGGCACACCACAGCACGGCACGGCAGAGAACGTTCTATAAGGGGGGGGGGGGGTAAATCTTGCGTGGCTAGGAGACCACTGGGCACTTCATTAACTTCATTAGGAGACCACTGGGCACGTTTTATTAACGGCACATCAGGGAACACTCGGCACTTCAGACGGCGGCTTATGCAGTTTGGATTCCCGCTGACCGCGTAACCGGCAGATTGACGCTCCACAAGACCTCTGATCATAGTAATAATGACCTGATTAATTATACCGGATTACGTTCATTACATTTAGTGAAGACTTGGCTAATTACAATAGATTACGATTATAAGTGGCTATAAACTTAAATGAATATAGCTTCTTATTGGTATTTTCTCCGTAATTCGTATTTGGGTCAAATTTTATCATGGCTAAAACAATCGCAAAATTTGTCTACAACTGTTTCAGCCTCTTGGGTTAATGTACATATAAATATATACACCTCACTCACGGGTATTTTAATTTCGGGTAAATGGAAACTCTTTATAAATTTGCATGTTTTATCTGCTGTCGATTGATGTTTGTAGTTATATATGTTTTATCGTGTTTATATGTGTGTATGATTACGTTTTAGCTCTGATGGGCACAACTTTTACGCAAATAAACGATTCTATTCTGTTTGTGATTTCTCCAGTCATACAATCTTATTGTCTCTCCCTAAAAGTCTCATCTACCTCAAACTTGATTTTATGTGATCAAATCAAATGTATACGTGGCCACATATAATTGATTGTACATAATTGTATAACAATCATTATATTTTAATATTTATCTAACAGATACACGGCACATTTTGTGCAGCAAAATATACCAAAACAAGACCTATCCGTATATTTTCCTAGGCAAAGTATATGATTCCAAAGGGGAAAAACGGCACACCACAGAACGGATACTGGCGCGACCAAGCCATGTGCAGGCCTCGAAATTTCAAAAATTTGCGTAACCCAAAAATAGTTCTGGGTCACGATGTTCACGTAACCTATTGTTCGGTTACGTAGGACTAGGTTGCGTAACCCATTGGTTACGTAAACAGGTTAGCCAATTTTTTTTCTGGAACTGAAGAAATTGTGTATTATATATTATTATATATATATTATTACAATAAAATACAAAATTGTTTTGAGAGTCCTTGAAACAGCAGCTGACGGCAATATTCTCAAACTGCGGCATGTCCAACTTATTTGTCAGAGATTCAGCAAGAAGCACCCAGGCATGGAATAAAAGGGACGGTGTTGAAAAAAATAAAATGTGAAATGTGTAGAAAGTAAAACAAAAGCAGACAACACTTTTCTAAAGTCATCGTGAAATGACCACTTCTGGAATGTTTTTATGTTCACAGTCAATTTTCGCTTTTGAGCCGTTTTGCATATCGAACCTGCGGTCCGGAGAATCCGGAGATGAGAAATTCGATTTCCATCCACTTCCGTGTGCGCGCTGTCCCGCGCTGTAGAATTGACCCACATTTGATTGGATGAATTCAGGCTTTGTATGTTGGGAGTTGTGTCCCCTTGATATCGCATGCTTCCGTTTTTATGCGCCATCAGAATGTCAGTTTTTTTCGTTTCGAACCTCCGTGTTTTTATTTCTTTCTGATGCAAAATCACACGTTCATGATACTAATTCCATAATAAAAACATGTATAAACTCCGAAGCATGATTCGAAGATACCATAGAGGTGAAATATAGACCGGTAAGGCAACGATTGATGACTGTTACTGGGCCAGTCGCCCAGACATTTTCAATGGCACTCGTCATACCGTAGCGCAAGTTGATTTTTTACGTAACCGATTATTCGTTCTGCAGAATTTACAACCACGTAACCGACACGTAACCGATCGTTTCGGTTACGCCAAATTTCGAGGGCTGCATGTGGCGACAGACGGCACCCTGGAGACGGACCAAGACACTTGTACACTAATTCTGTAGATTTATAAACACAGGGATTCGCTGCCCTGCCCACCAAAACACTGCATTTAATTTCTATACATGTACAAAACCAACAAGTCAGTTATGTTAAAACAATTTCATCACGTTCTGTGTGTTTTTTTTTTACAGCACAAACAAACCAGCTGTGACTGGAATTGTGGTTTATTTCCTTGAAATTCCGCAAAACATTAAAATATTATATATTGATAACTGTCCAAATTGTGCTGTAGACAAATTATAACATTATAATGTCGTACAATACAGACGGTCTAGTTTAAGGGCCGCTTTCCATACGGATTTCGCGGTCCTTCAACTCAATGTTTTATTTAAATCCACGTTACATTTCTCATTTCATTTGTGATGTTTACAAGCGCTATATTTTTTGTATAAAATAAGATAAATAAATAAGTAAAACTGATAAATATGTGTTATAATCGCGTGGATGATTCCTTTGTCTTGAATATCAATTCATAATTGGACTTGTTTTATATGTCAATCAGTGGGTGTATCGGATAATCATATGCTCACCACACCAACATCCTAATGACCAGTGATGCAGTCGACACCTTTTGAAATACTCAACTCACTTTGACACGTGATGAATTATTGGATAGTCAAGAAGCCATCATCAAAGGTAAGCTGATTAATCTCGTATACAATTGTATCCTTGCGATTTTAATATTTTAAATTTGCAAAAAACAGCAGGGGGAGGGGGATGCTTAAAGAAGAATCCTATATAACTACTCGTGTTTAAGGAGACGATAACCTACCAAACACCACTCAGAAACTAATCCTAAAACTAATTAATGTGAGCTGGAAGACCAAACAACTCCCGAACAAATGGAAATCATCTATTGTTATCCCAATACCTAAACCTGGTAAAGACCCATCAGATAGTAAGTCATATAGACCGATCTCACTCACGTCAAATTTATGCAAAATTATGGAAACCATGGTCAAAAACAGACTTGAATATCACCTGGAAAGCAACAACTTGTTAAACAAAACACAAAGCGGTTTTCGGAAAAAAAGAAGTACTTTAGACCACATAGCCAGACTCCAACACTCAATCAAAAAGGGTAATGCCAAACACCAATATACATTAGGCATTTTCTTGGATATAGAAAAGGCGTTTGACCTTGTATGGCAGGACGGGATTATCACCCAATTAAACAACCTAGGAATTAAGGGCAGGATACAACACTGGATAAAAAATTTCCTTCATGACCGAAACTTCAAAGTTCGTATTGGTAACACCATGTCCATGGACCACCAGCTAGATAACGGCACCCCACAGGGCAGCGTCATAAGCCCCACCCTTTTTAACATCCTGATTAATGGCCTGGCCTACGAAATTGACACAAAACATCCTGAAATTGAACAATCACTTTTTGCTGATGATGCTGCCATGTGGAAATCTGCCGGCTCGATAAAAAAATTAACAAGTATAATGCAAAAGGTACTAAATACAGTCAGCGACTGGGCCGATAAATGGGGATTCAAATTTTCAGCTGTCAAAACTACTGGTGTGCTATTCTCAAATAAACAAAACACAGACATCACGCTATCACTAGGAGGCCAGAGAGTTTAAGAATAGTGTCAAATACCTAGGTATGATCTTCGACCGAAAACTCACTTGGAAAGACCACATCGACCAATTAATTATTCGGTGTAACAAGGTCCTGAACCTTATGAGGTGCGTATCGGGTACCAACTGGGGGGCCAATAAACATAGCTTAATCAAATTATATCAAACACTCATCAGATCCAAAATAGACTATGGTTCAATCGCGTATCAATCAGCATGCAAGACCCATTTGAAAAGAATAGACAGCATTCAGTATTCGGCCCTAAAAATAGCCACCGGGGCGTTCAAAGGAACTGCATTATGTAGTCTACAAATAGAAACTAATGAAAAACCCTTACATTTAAGACGAGAAGAGCTGTCAATGAAATATGCAGGGAAAACAATAGCCAAGGGTGAAAACCACCCATGCCACAAAATTTTTGGCCCAAAAACCGAATACGAATTCCTAAAAAGGAAATGGGAAAAAGACTCCGCACCATTCGGTTACACGATAGAACGACTATTCCAAGAACACGACATCCCGCTAACAGTCTCCGTCTGGGTCTAACTACGGGGAGTAGATAAATACTCAAATAAAGAAACAAATTGCTTATGGATAAACGCAGAGTAGTCGTATAAATTTATTAACACCACCTAAATAAAGGGACCCTGGTGAGGCTAGACGATCGACCGTGCGCCTTTATAATCCGATTCACAGGACGGGTAAGGTCTTGGATACGAATCACGTAATAGGTGACTGAATAGCTCTCCCTGAAGCAAGCTGTGCTGATCATGAGCTCTCGTAGGCTATTCATGCATTGACCCATATGCTATATATAGACCGTTCTCTGCCGTGCCGTGCTCTCGGGTGCCGGCACACCACAGGACGGTAGGATTTTGAGTACGTATCCGAAACCTCCTCTCTAGGAAACTAAAATTGATATCATAGTTTTGTCTACGAAGTGTGTGCGAAGGTGGTGTATGTTGTCAACAATAAAAATGAACACATTTTTACCTTGAATTTACCTTGAATGTTCTGGGGCTTTTAAAGACCCCTAACTGTGCGGAGGTGGTGGTCTATATACGATTTAAAAGTGTTGATGGTCGTGGCTCTAATAGCTCGCTCCGGTAAACTGTTCCATATGTCCACATGGGGAGTAGTAACAGGGCCTGATCTAGACTTTTAGTTTGGGCACCCTTACCTGGCGCAGAGTGTGATAAGTTATAGCATGACTGCCCGGTTATTGGACACTTCTTATGAATAAGGGTCTGCAGGTCGGCCATGCGACCACGTACGGCCGAGAAAGTAACACTGGACAAAGGACTACATCTTTAGTGATAAATCGTCATAAAAAAATATTGAAGAAAAAATTCGGGAAGAGACTGGGAATAGTTGAAACGCAGGGACCATCCACGGTATGAAAATGCAAGTTTGCGCCCAGTTATTGGACACTTTTTCAGTGATGAATTTATTTGAAACTAATCCACTTACTGTCAAATTGTTTGTCCCACAGTCTTTAGTAAACCTCCAAGAATATTTAAACATGAATCCGCACTGTAGTCCACAAATGAGTTTTGGAATAGCGTCGAAGATTGAACCTGGTCCCAAATTTTGCAGTTTTTGGGAGTGTCCATTATCCTTGGCTGTCAATCAATGCTATTGCCAGTGTGAGCCACATGTTGTGCTATCGTAAACTGGCTGCTCCCGGTATTCTTCTCAGGGGTTATTCTTGACAAAAGTTTTTCATCTACTCAATTTCTGAATTCAATAAAACTCAATTTTTTTCGCGCGCCTTCGGCGCGCTAAATAATGCCTAAAACTCAATTTTTCCCAATTTTCATCGAATGAAGTATGAAAACTCAATTTTCCCCAATTTTCATCGAATGAAGTGCGAAAACTCAATTTTTAGTGCCTTTTCATCTTAGAAATAGGAATAGCATGCAAAAAAAATACATGCAATACCTAAAAAAAAAGAGATTGCGTACGGGCGTTTCAGAGGTATATTTCTTCCAGTGTAAATCTAAATGATGAAAAATTCTTCTGTGCTTGAAAACAGCTGATGCATACACAGGTTTGCAGTATGCATCTAAAATGTCAGTTGTATGGCCAACATTTTGGTTGGCTTTCAGAAAAATGAAAATAAAATGCGCCCTCCATCACGTTTTTTTTCACCCCCTCTACAACATTGTGTTGTAGTTGATGCGCAGCAATACCGAACCGACGTGTTGTGAAAATCAAAGTTCTTGTCTCGCATTTTCGATTACATAATCTATTACAAAATCTATTCATGGAGACACTTTATATTTCTTGACATCTGGCAGCTCTACATATATCATCCCGCCTACTTTCACTTTCAGCGACGTGCAAATGCCTGCGTCTGACTCTCCCCATTTACTGGAGTTTATTATTGATCATCGACGAGGAGTCAACTGTATGAATGTCTCCATGCATAGATCTTTATTCAGTTCTTTATTTTTCTAAGTTCAGTTTTTCAGCATTTTAACTGTTACGCTGCGGCGAGTCGTTCAAACGGCTCTCGTCTTTCTATACGAAAAATGCGACGAGCCGTTGCTTCTGCCAATGCGAGTGCAGCGATGTACCATTCTGAAATCGCTTTTTTCAAATTTACCAAGCATGAAACTCGATAAAAACCATACATATATTGTTAGCTAAGCCTGATTTGATTTCTTGAATGTAAACTTGATATTCTGTCTCAGAATAACGAAGTCGGGAGGAAGAAATAAAAATAAAAAATAAAAAAAAACACCAACGGAGATTTCCATAAAACGTTGTCGAGAAGCCGCCCAGAAAATATAAAAGACTCACAGAAAACCCCTTCAAAATATATGATTCTTTGGTATAGTTGAAGTACAGAAGCTCAGTTTATATTTCCAAAATGCGGGTTTCGATTAAATCCGCTAAACAAACTTTATTTTCAAATTTCTTTCGAGCTTCTGTGCCACGTAATTTCGTTGCGATGAGATAAAAATGGCGTTTCCCTCAGATCAGCTTGACCCAGTTGAAGGCGATGTAGGTTACGTTACCCCGCTTGTCCAATCAAGGTAACCGATACAGGATCGGCTGTTACCGTTACTAGAGAAACGGGAAAACACCCCTTGCAGTTTTTCGATGTTATCGTCTGTTTGATTGGCCATCGGTCGAAATCACGCATTCAATCAGAAACTACAAGGAATTCACTTTCCAATGAAACGTCATACGCCCGCATGCACAGTGGAACAAAACGTAGGCTGTGCGTATAACAACAACAACGCACACATCGCTCTTCCACCACGTGAGTGCAGTCTTTTCTTTCTTCTCGCGAGCTGTATTATCTTTGCATTTCGTTACAGAAACTCAATTTTATTGAAGGAAACTCAATTTTTTCGCGCGCGCGCGAATGTCCGAAAAATAAAATACTCAATTTTTTCATGGAAAACTCAATTTCCAAAAGAACGTCAAAACTCAATTCTTATTTGTTTTTCATCGGGGTTACCCCGATGAAAAACTGTCAAGAAAAACCCCTGCTTCTATTTTTAGACCGAGTGGCGGGTAGAAATATACATCGTCTGCCAAACGCCTGTCGCGTTGCACACGGAGATTCAGAATGAAGATTCTCTATATTTGTGGGAACATTTTCAGTTAAATTTCGCTGAATTTAATCAAACCTGCAATCAGGAATGAAACAGAGAAACTGGAGGAAATTTTCTGACGCATTTTTTTACCCAAAATTGTGACACTATTTCCGACCCGCACGAGGGCTAAACGTGCACAAATTCCGTGAGTAAACATAAATTTATTAGCATGTCTTTGTAACTCAACTGTGAAATTAAATTTGTATTACAGTCGTCATGTAATATTCCCAGAAAATAGCCCCGCTGGGTCTAGGTGTCCAATAATAGGGCCTGTCCAATAACCGGGCAGTCCTGCTAGTGAAATAGGCCGCGATGTGGGATTGTCGAAGCCCATGGAAGCTGTGGGAGTATTGAATGGTCTAAATACAGCCTGATAACTTAATATTTGGCAATAGTAATTGCATTAATATAGGTTTCAGCCTGTCCAGAGGGAATTTGCTAACAAAAATAATTTTTTTTTTTTTTTTTTTTTTTCTCTCATTTGGGCGTCCAAATTCATGGCGCCCAAACCCGTTCTAACGGGTTCAAAAACGGCCTAGATCAGGCCCTGAGTAAGGAATCGTAGTCATAAATTGGGTGCATGTGCACAACTAGTCCAGTATAACGTGACACCAGGCTTTCTCTTTTAATATGCTGTTGTTTACTGACAAGCCATGGTTGTCCCGTAGGCTGTCATAGTAAAGACAAATCAAAATACCACCGTCAACACATGAGCGGGAAAAACGGCCCAAAATGAAAAAATAAAGAATTTCCCTGCCCACTCACCTTGAGGCCATTCTAAAAAAAAAATGTGTTTACTGTAACGCAATTAGAAAAAGGTGGGTAGGTAGGTAGGTAGAGAAAT
Organism: Hanleya hanleyi; assembly: GCA_036873755.1. NCBI lineage: Eukaryota > Metazoa > Mollusca > Polyplacophora > Lepidopleurida > Hanleyidae > Hanleya > Hanleya hanleyi. Next base: position 34,100 of record JAVTVY010025794.1, read on the forward strand.
TTTTTTTTTTTTTGCCTTTTTTTTTTTGCCCGTGAATGTTCAGATCATCGTCAGAGTCGCATGCAGTTTCAAATGCTCACGAAGAGTCCAGGCGACATGCCTTGATACAAACAAATTTGTGCTGTCAGATACATCAGACACACAAGCTAGAACATCTCTTAACGTTTTCGATGAGCAAAAACGTTTTATTTAGTTTTTTATCACTAATTCCCCGTTCACAAAATCCCTGTTCAATGACAGACACTAATATGACAACGTTTTTTGAGAATTATTTGTCACTCTAACAGGTAACTATTTTTTACTTGCCCCCTAGTACTTCAGCTTGTCACTCCTATACTGAAACTTTTTTTTCACCCTACTGTCATCATTCATATATTCCAATCAGTCTCTCCATTTTGCAGGCATTGGAGAATTTGAACACAAGTTTTCTTTTCTCGATCGGGAGACGTTTATGACAGCGACAAATTTGTCTCCTTCCTCTAGCGCTGCATAGCCAAGATCAATGTCCTCACTCCCTGATGTTGACTCAGCAGGCTCATTTCTCTCACCAGACTGTTTAAAACGTCAACAGAATGTTCAATTATAAGATTAATTTTGCTGGAACGATATTTTCTTAAGGATCATAACAACAGGGGGATTTTAACAACTTTTTGTGGGTAACCCCGATTGAAAACTTGACTGAACGAAAAATTCAGTTTTGGGGAAATTTTGAAATTGAGTTTTACCTCCTCAAAAAAAGTTCCAAAATGAAAATGTTGAATTGTCCTGACAAATTATCAAGCAAGCATTTGTTGTTGCCTTCACCATGTTCACTCGATCAACTCGCGAGTGTAACACGTTAGCGCTTGTCCGCTTGTCTGGAGCAAGTAAAAATCGGCACGGGCAACGCAACTTTCATGTTAGCTGCCCGTGTTGGCAAGCACGATTTTCTTCCGATTAAAATACTCACTGACAAAGTTTTATTGAGCTCCTATTCTCCGAAATAAAATGTAAGAATCGCTCAGCTTCTTCTGGTTTCGTTTTTGACTTGAAGTTGCCAGGCATGAACAGTCAGCTCTCGTGTTGTATGCATGAGAGCGGGATGCACGTCGAAGTGAACAGAATGTCCGATATAAATAAAACTAAACTGTTTCCAGGAACACAACTCAGTCATTCAGTCATATTAGGCCTGTATTAGATCGTAATTCAGTATTTTTAGGACAGAACAGTTACTTGTCGCGGCGACAGACGGCATTTTAATTTAGTTGTCACTTGAAAAAATGACTTGTCGGCGATAGGTAGACAGGCGTTATTTCGACTGCTCAACGTCCGTGTCCGCCATTTCGATGGCCTTCACCAGCAGCGCCACCAGCGAGAGAGTAAACTCCCCTTACGGGATGCGCGAGGAGTTATTCCCCTTGAAACAGACATTTTTACAGGTTCGCGAAAACGAAAAAAAAATATGCCGGACAATTTATTTTTGCGCAGCTACGTTTTTTTCGGGTCGGTCGGGTTACGGTAAACATAAATAATATTTTGAATGGCCTGATATTTCAAAAGACCAGTACCCTACTGCATTCATATCACGTATTTCCCAACTCTGACAGGTCTGATAAAACGCGAGTGCACCCTGGCAATCTAGAGGTAGTTTTCCTGCGACTGAATTTTTCTCGCAAATATGGCTACAATGGAAAAGCCTTGACCTTGGTCCTTATTTGGGGATACCACGTGTTTACACAACTTCGTCACATAGTGCGGGGATACCCTAGAGGACAAAGGGGTCTTCCGTTATGTATAACAATAAAACGGACCCTGCTTCGACTAAACTGAAATAAAGTCAACCCGATCAGGACAAATTTTAGTCATTTCTTCCTTCCCATATTCTTTACAAATTCATCAATACTAATATTTGCAGCAGTAATTTTTAGTTCATCTTTCCTCACAAGTAACTTAATCTGTTATAACGGAAGACCCCTTTGTCCTCTAGGGTATCCCCGCACTATGTGACGAGTTGTGTAAACACGTGGTATCCCCAAATAAGGACCAAGGTCAAGGCTTTTCCATTGAAGCCATATTTGCGAGAAAAATTCAGTCGCAGGAAAACTACCTCTAGATTGCCAGGGTACACTCGCGTTTTATCAGACCTGTCAGAGTTGGGAAATACGTGATATGAATGCAGCAGGTACTGGTCTTTTGAAATATCAAGGTGAGTGGGCAGGGAAATTCTTTATTTTTTCATATTGGGCCGTTTTTCCCGCTGATATGTTGGCGGTGGTAATTCGATTTGTGTTTACTATGAAGGCCTATGGGACTACCATGGCTTGTCAGTAAACAACAGCATATTAAAAGAGAAAGCCTGGTGTCACGTTATACTGGACTAGTGCACAACAAAGGCCGTTTTGAAAATGTAATTTTTTGTCACATTACCATCATTTTGATGACATCTAGACACATTAGTCGCTCGTGGCCAGGGTAGGAAATATTCGGGGAGGTTAAGCGGTTGAATTTTCGTGGATTTTAGGCAAACTTCATTCAGGACTCCATTTTTGGGTAGCCAAGTTGACATGACATGGCCACGGCAAAAAAGGGCTTCACTACGGCATTTTTTTTTTTGCAGTAGATCTAGTTTTGACTACGATAATTAAATGACTTGCCCAGGATGTTTGCTGGAATTCAGATTTTCCGCTACAATTGGATGCATTCATTTTTGTCATATCAGAAGTTCATAAAATACAGATGAACTTCTGGTCATATGTACTGACCATTGAGCAAAAATTCAAGTTTTTTGTTTGGGGTAACATAACCTTGCTACAAACCATGCGTTGGTAGGTCAATTTTTATACGCCCGCCAAAAGGCGGACGTATTATGTGATGGCGGTTTCCGTCCGTCTGTCCGTCCCCCGTGTCCAGTCTATATCTGGGACAGTTTTCCATCTACAGTTCTAATTTTTGGTGAGTGGATACCCTACAGGGAGACGATGTGTCGCATACCAAAATGAAGGTCAAGGTCAGAGGTCAAAGGTCACTGGCCTAAAAAATGGGAAATCACTGAAGTGTTCGTGTCCGGTCTATATCTGTGAAAGTTTTCTATCCACAGTTGCAATTTTTAGTGAGTGGATACGCTAGGTAGGGACGATGTGTCGCGTACCAAAATTGAGGTCGAGGTCAGAGGTCAAAGGTCACTGTTGCCTAAAATCAGGAAATCATTTATCATTGACAGTTTTCTATCTACAGTTCTAATTTTTGGTGAGTGGATGCCCTAGGGGAGAACGATGTGTTGCATACGAAATGTAGGTCAAGGTCAGAGGTCAAAGGTCAGTGTGACGGAAAAATCAGGAAATCATTAAAAATTTCTAATTTTTTATGAGTGGATTCAGAAGGGGGAAACGAGGTGTCGCATACCAAAATATAGGTCAAGGTCGAAGGTCAAAGGTCACTGACCCCAAAATTAGGAAATTATTTAGAATAAGTTTTTTTGTGTCAGTAGATGCATGAGGGGGACACGATGTGTCACATACCAAAATGTAGGTCAAGGCCGAAGGCCAAGGTCACTGTGACCCCCAAAATCATGAAATTGTTAAAAATCATGATTTTTTTGTGTCCATTGATACACATCCTCGCGAGCCAGTTTATCGATCGATCTGTTAGGATCGATACACTGGCTTGGTTAGTTACCCATACGAGTTCTGGATATAAATAGATCAAGAGGTTTCCTCTAAATCAACACAATCAGTGAATGCGCTAAGCCAGTTGATTAGTCCAATCCGTTGCTAGGTATGAGATATGACAGGATTGAATTTTGTTGCGGACTCGACTGCTTTGATGTCAAGTTGAAATCAACAGCGGAAGTCAAAGCAAAAACCGCAAGCTTGGGATACCGACATGCTTATTCAAAACAAGCGCGGTGGATGAAACGAGATTGTATAATGGAGGCGTCGACTCAAGAACTCATTCGAAAGACCAAAAATGTCCAAGTAAACCCTCTCCAAGGATTTAGGATTTACCTGGACTTGTGAAGATGATTAAGATATTGAGGGAAGACAATGTGTCGTGTACCAAAATGTAGGTCAAGATTAAAGGTCAAGGTCACTGTGACCCAAAAATTTGAGATCCTTAAAAATAACCTTTTTGTGCCAGTAGATACATTAGAGGGACATGATGTGTTACATACCAAAATGTGGGTCAAAGATCAAGGTCACTGTGACCCCAAACTCAAGAAATCATTAAAAGTCACATTTTCATATACCTGTCGAAGACGAGATCATGTAATGCGATGTTGCATTCTGTCCATTCACTAGACTGGATGAGTCTCTATTTCATATGTACTATTTAATAATAATAAAATGATCTTTAATAAATATATACGTTTGATAAATAAATAAATAAATAAATAGAATGAAAAAAAAAAAAAAAAAAAAAAATATTTTTAAAATAGAGACTGGACGATTTGATGGGTTTCGTCGTGTAAAGATTCCATCTGGAGGCGTGGTTAGTCTGGACGATTGACATGTTTTTACCTTCGGTCGCAACATTTGTATCAATTTCATTCTAACGCCATACTGTGACGTGCCGGCAGTAACGTCATTCCCATTGTTGAGGTCATGGTAGTAACGTCGTTCTCATTGTTGACGTCACATGAACGCATTGCTTCCAGCGTGCGTATATGAACGAACCAATCAAATCCTTTGAGTTGGGGGCGGGGTCAGAATACGGAGTTTTCATTGGTGACAAAAAATGCACAGTATATTGTGCATTTTTTCTTGCAAAGTTAGCTCCCTTGTGACGTTCCGTCCAGTCCCTGTTTTAAGCATTTCTTAATAGGCAGAGTTACTTCCTCTTGTTTCCCGTTTAAAATACATTATGAAACAGGGGCTGGATCCAGTCTATCCATTCACCCATTAACATTAGTTGTCCATGCGATATCTCTAGTTTCAAGGTATTGATTGATACCAAACTTTGGGTATAGCTTACTCGCATTGCAAAGAGAGATCAATTTGTCAAAAGTCAAGTTTAGCTGCCTATATGTGTTAGGTTGGAATATTCAGACTTGTCTCCCCTACATGTATATGGCATTTGTCCTGTGGAGTTGTCTCATGTTTGATACATGTAAGAAATGGCTACATTTACTTAAATTGTTGTGAAATAAAAACCGTACATTTATTAATTTAATGGGGAGAGGGGTCCTTTATGAACTTTATACCTGTTTATTAACTCAAGAACAAAGGTTTACTTCATCACTTTCTTCACATCCTTCTACCTTCATGGAAAATTTTCTCGCCTGAAAGGAATCCATTTGAAAGAAAACTACTATTTTCTTGTGTTTGACTATTGTCGATTTCAGTGTTGGAGATGTGAGCTCTCGACTCTTGTTTCAAGGTCACCTAGTTACCAAGAGTTCAGCCCATTTTAGTTTATCATTCAATATAAGATGTGATGTAACATTTTCAGAAGCATAAAATCGTAGACCTTCAGGCCTCGAAATTTGGCGCGAACGAAACGATCGTTCGCGTGTCGGTTACGCAAATCTGAAATGGGCAGAACGAAAAATCGGTTACGTGAATTCGCTTCTTGGACATATGTTCTGGTAACAGAAGTCCCAACATCTTCTCTGTCTGTCCACTGTGTAAACTTTGACCATATGACGCGTGTCTTTTGGCATGTTTTAAAAGCGAAACTAAGTCGCAAACTCGACTGTCTGTATCGAAGTTGTAGACTACCACGTGGCAGGCATGTGTCTGTCAGCTTGTGCAGACTGTTTCGTCTATCCTCGGTTCAGGGCGGGCGTAATAAACCAATAGCGGCCAGTAAACAGCATTATCAAACTTGAACGTGTTGGAATGTAAGGGTTACCCGCAAGCCTCCTCGCTCCGAGGTTGTTGCTCCGTGGGAAGCTCTGCACAGAGCTAGCAGCAGAGGTGGCATGCGGAGCTCATCCCGGAAGAATTATCTCGGAGCGCGGAGCGCGGAGCTTGCGGTTAACACTCGTTGTCACTTCCGCCATCTCTAAATTTGCAAGCGGCGTGTTCAACTTCTCAGACTTTTCGATCAGGATTTTAACGGAATCAGAAGGAAATGGTGAATGAATTATACAACCGAAGTCACCATAGTCAATCATGAATGGTGGAAACGATTTACGTGTACAATCCCATTCCCGTATGTTAACCCATTTGTCTGTTCAGTCGCTGACCACGTGCTGTGGACAGTCTTATATCACTCCCGAGTCGAGTTGTACGGTACTGGTTGACGGCACACTGTTATAGTTACGTAACCGTTTTGCGAAACCAATTGGTTACGTAAAAATTAACATCGTAACCGAACAATAGGTTACGTAAGACAAAATTACCGTAAACCGATTTTTCGGTTACGTCAATGAACCAATTTTCGAGGCCTGGACCTTTCTCTGGATTGCTAGCTACCAATTCGGATCAAGGCCATTAACAATCTAGAAATTCAGACCAGTGTAATTCCAGATATACGGGCGTATATTGAAACCCCTTGGGCTCTTGTTAGTTTTATTATTTTAATTTTAGTTCTCAATTGAACTTTTTGATGATCACATACCTGGTGACATTATTGCTTCATGGGAGTAGAGACACGAGATGTGCGAAACAGAGAAAATATTACCACTTGTGTGGATTTGAGTTCAATATAAGATAGTTTCAGGAATACCCTATATTTCTTAGATGAATTAAAAAAAAAGGTAAAATAAAAAAACCCTTAAAGTTATAGGTGGGGGCCTGTAGGGTTAATCAAACAAACAATATTTTAAATTTTGCCTTGGCTTCTTTGCAAACAAGAATGAATAAAAACTCCGATTTTCCTAACTCCTTCTGGTAAAGTTTTTGTATTCCGCCTCCAGAATGTTCAGCACATCCAACGACAGCTTAATATTATTGCCGCTCCTTGGTGTGCCGCGAACTTGCCTATATAGTCGGCCGGAGGCATTCCAGTTTTGTATTACCTCAGGTTTCCAGCTATCCATTTATCCGATACGGCGATAGTGACAAAGCCACGTGGTCGTAACATGTTGGCCGATCTTGCACGCCTCAAAAAGTAAAGAAAATTTCAAGCACAGTTTCCACCATTGTTAGGGCAAGCACAGTTTCCACCATTGTTAGGGTTTGAAGTTATATCTGTTCAGGCTTTATGCACGACAACCTCAAATTCCACCATTTCGTCAGCATCGTCATGCTCTCGTACGATGGCAAAGCAAAACAAATGTCACTGTCAAAACTTTTAAATACCGCTGTGCAGGAGAATGGTAATTGTAGGGGCTTACGTGGAGTACGGTAACCCCAAATGTCGGGCAAATTATATCCAGGTAATGTATGAAAACATGGAGTATATAAGATATTTAGTGCCAGCTGTAAATAATTAATTTAAGATTACTACTCGGTTCACTATTTCAGGTTGCCGTGCCATTCATAATACAATACATAATCCTAACTGTACGTGAATTCCCCTTCATCGTAACCCTCATCATTTAATACATAATCCTAACTGTACGTGAATTCCCCTTCATCGTAACCCTCATCATTCCCTAGAGCACTCTCCTCATATGCGGTCGCCTGTGCTATTGCGACAACGAAGAAACGCCAGTGGAGAAATGCCCTGCATGCTGGAGAGTGACAGACATCCAATTGAAGATCTGTGCTTTCCAGATCGGGAATGATCGGCCGTCTGTGACTGTCAGTTCTTGGAAAAGTGCATTTTGCCGACCGATGTCTCCAAATTATGCAATCAAACAACCACAGCACCAGTAGCTGTCTTGTTTATTGAAACCAAATTTATTAGCAAGAAAAGCCAGTTTAAGGAGAGGTATTTTACCATCGACCGTATGTTGTTTACTGACAACAACAACATCACTTTACGACCCACGGCAAAAAAACTGCCGACGCGAAGTGATTTTACCCCAGCATTTACCACGGCAATTGCCGTTTGCCGTGGCTAATTGCGAGGGTTGCCATCCCAACTCTCTATTAGATTTAACCCATCCCAACTCTCTATTAGGCAAAGAGTTTGTTTGCCGTGAAGAGCTCATCCGTCTGCAATCAGTCTTCGAACATCAACGGCCGGTTGAATTTCTCCTCCATTAAATTTGTACGTGCCACATGACCAGCAACGTATCGGGGGATCACGTGACCCAAACGAAGATAATGGCGGAAGTACAACCGGCCGTTGGTGTTTGCAGACGGATTAGCTCTTCACGACAAACTCTTTGCCGAACCCGATAAATCTAAGAGACAGAGTTGAGATGGGTTGTTCGATTGCCGGATAGAGCCGAACAACCCATGGAGCCGTGTCATCCCGGAGTGTACATGTAAAGTTCCTGAAGAGGACTCCTGGCTAAGTGTAGGAACGAACGAAGCCATGTCAACTTGGCTACTTTTTAGGTAAATTCCACACACGGGTTACTATGGCTCGGATTCTGTACCACTCACGAATACATGACATGAAGATTACTGATCATTTTACAGTATTTTCCAAAGTCAAACTGTTCGGCAAAACAACAGCATGTTTTGAAAGGCGGGCCATATTGTTTACCATTCTGACCTGCTAGGCGAAGTTAATCGATAATTCATACAAAGATGATAAATACGTTAAAACAATTGGAGCCCAGGGCTTCGTGTTAAGAATGAAGTACGCGAGCTAAAAATAGCCCATGTCAAAATATTTAGGAGAGGGTATTTGAAAGTCAGGCGAGTGGTTGCAATATAATACAATATAAAATATGACAGTTTACGGGAGCTAAAAATCACTCTCGTGACCTGAATTTACGTGTTTGCATGGAGGTGAGCTATCCCTCAGGCTAAACACATGTACAGTAACAAGCCTTGTAGAATGTAACACTCCTCGCGTATTTTTGGCCTTAATGACTTGGGTGCTCCAAAGAAAACTACCTCACTACGAATGTTTATCATAGGCCAATGCATTCCCAGCTTCGACAGCTTTCATGGGTATCCGGTATAATTGGGTCCCAAAGTGAAACACAATTCGTAGTCCGCTTGACCTGGCTATATGTGCTGTGGGGTTACCAAATTGTCCTCGGGACGAGCTCTCGACAGGATTGCCCCCCCTAATGCTTCTTACAGAATATGATAATAGAAAAATCTTATCCATTAGTTTTGCCTAGATTTGCAATTGAACTGAAACTACGGTAATTTCCCTATTAATTCGCGATGTAGTGATGAAACTCAGCACTTCAAAAATTGGCTACTTTCGAATTATTTGTTGAGCGAATTCTAGAAAAACGCGAGTGTTCGAATTAAATGTCGCGCCGACTTTCACGGAGAATCCAAAATGGCGGACCGCTTCGCCGTGGTCATAGTGATCGTATTTATTACCGTGTATTAACTTTGATATCTCATCAGTTTCCATAAAATGCAGTGTATGATGTCAGAAAATCTCCTCTACCCTGATAAAGGCGTCTAATTTTATTCGAGGAAGTCGAGCATATTTATCGAGTGACCAGTTCAGCACGATCATGCAGATTTTTGAGCTGACGTCCGTAAATTCGCGTCCATAATAACATCGTAAAAGTAGGCCAAAACATTGAACGTATTCCTTCCTTTTTGTTCAGTATTAGCTATGATCTATATTATGAAACCTAACTGACATGGAATTGAATGAATATTCTGGAAATATAAAACTATACACATATTAGAGTATTCCATGTTCGAGTCGTTCGGTATGTCGACGTTGTTGTTGTGAACCCTGCAAATGAACCAACGGCAAATTTGTGTAGGATTGTATCACGAAGTTTTAGACAGATTAGCGGACTGTCATAGACTTTTTGGTCTTCACTGTGCATGATTTCACACACACCGTCCAGGACTTGAATAAATATCCCGGACCTATGACACAAAATTAATGTTGAATTAATGGCGGATTGTACAAGAGAACCGAGTGTCAGTCGGCAATACACGTTTCGATTGGTTTGTTTCAAGTATGAGAATATTTGTTACGGTACCGGTACTGTAACAGTTTACTAAAAGTAAAAGTCGAAGTATGATATCGTTCTGAATATTAATTAAATACTGGTATGTTCTCATCTCCGAAACTTTACCTAATGCCATTTAAATGTTTCTCAAATTTGTTTAGCATATAGAGTAATGGAATGGCGATAGCGATGTTTTGATTCTTAGTGTAAAAATGCGCGGTGTAATTCCAAAGAATTTTTGATTGCTGGAATTTTGGTAAGTTCGTGGGTATTCGTAAGAAATATTTTCATTCACAATAAAATATTTAACAAAACCGGAAAGAGTAAGTCTTTATGATAACTATATTTGAACAATGTAGCCATTGACAATTTAAATATCAAAGGAGACCTGCAGCAAATGCCATTCGTGTGGAGGCTTGGTGTTTCAGTAGGAAATTGAGGGGCACTGAGGGGGTATACTATTATGTCGTGCGATGTGAACACATCGTTTCTAGTTTGTTTCCTATACAGTGAACCTTAATAATGATAATAATAAAAATACGGCCTCTTTCACGAACATGCTATTAGATATTGTATTGTATGTTGAGTATTATTAGAAGGGAGAAAAATCAGAGAACCTGATGAAGAATGCAGGACGAGTCAGATCGATCACCGTAATTCTGTAGGTTTGTTTACGGTCAAATATACTTACCACATGGGGTCTGCGTAAATACCTCACCTTGTCGTGTGGATAAAAACACGGACGTATGGACTGTTAGGGGGAGGGAGGGGGGGAATGGATGTTATGAAAGAAAAAAGGAAACCCTTTCATCATTGTTTGTGATCTTCCAGGCTTGTCGATACGTTGTCATGCACAAACAAGTGATGCTCGAGAATTGTAGTCCAGATTTTTTATTTTTAGAAATTTTTATTGATCAAAATACTAAAATAAAATCAACGTTAAATGTACATCCTTCCAAAAGGCTTTTCGTGATGGCTCATTTTTGACGTCAAATAATGGTCGTTTGATTGTCCACTTCACCTGAAAATATAACGAATAGCATACAGCATACCGAAAGGTTAAATCGCATCTTGCTTTCCCCAAACGAAGAATTCAGTTGCTGTGAAGAAATCTGATGCAATTCACCAGCACACACGTTACAACTTGATATCTCCGCGGGAACATCACCCGACAAAGTTTGAACTCTGCTCCCTTCCAGTGCCTCCTTTGAACACGGCCCAAGTGCCTCCCATACGAATAATACAGGGCAGGTCGGACAGGTAAATGGGGGACAGCGAGGGGTTTAGCATATACGACGAACAAATATATTAACGTTGAAGATCTCTCAAATTTGTTACTTAAAATAATGTGTGTTTTTCAAATAAAGGAATGCTGGTTCAAAGAAAGATATTTGATATACGAACGCTGGAAACTGAAGAATGATTCAATAGCGGTTGTTTCTCTGCACTTACAAATAATAGCATACGCCGATATCCTATACGAGATTCTAGTAACATATTCACTTTACTTTCATAGGCACGAACTCCGTGGCGAAAACGGGAGTGTTCGAATTTATTGTTTCACGGATATTGAAAATGCTCCCGTGTTCGTTTTATTAGGATGGACAAAATCACGACAGCGAAAAAATCGGCCGTTTTCGAATTAAATTTGGAAGGTGAATTAATAGGGAAATTACCGTACAAACATATTGTGTACATATATCTTCTCTTGCTGTGTTGGCACAATTATTGTTAGGACATGTTAAAAAAAAAATTTTTTTTTTTTTAAACCGCACCATGTATAGGTCAAAATATCACCTTGAGTTCTAATGAATCCGTCCTAAAATATCTAGTTACATACTGATGATTATTTTCTTTGTTTTCATTTCAGACCAGACATAATGGCAGACAATGAGAATGAAGCTGAATTATTGGACTACGATGAGGAGGAGAATGAAACGACGACAGAGGCAGCGGGGGACGCCACACAGAAAAAAGATGTCAAGGGGACGTACGCCTCCATACACAGCTCAGGGTTCAGGGACTTCCTTCTAAAACCGGAACTTTTACGTGCCATTGTTGACTGTGGTTTTGAACATCCCTCGGCAGGTATGAATGTGTTGCCGGGTTATATGAGAGAATGATAAACTAATACAAGTACTTTCTAGCCAATTGTCATCTTCACATTGCAACTAAGGACTAGATTCAGAGCCTTGCAGAGAAAACTTTGTAGATCTTTATTTCAGATTTGAATCTGCATATGATGGTGGTTTTCAGTGTTTACGAAGTAAGAGTTCCGTGCGGTCACTGGTGTTAAAAGGAATAGGACCCTGCCTATGTGGTTTCCGGGTGTGAAAAAGAATAGGAACCAAAACGTCGTGATATGACTGAAATAGTGTTGAAAGCAACGATAAATCATATTCACTCACTCGCTCGTCTGAGACTGTACCACTGATTGGAATAGAGCTTTTTCAACGATGTCCGACTTGTTAAATAACAGACTTTCTTATTCTGATTCCATACAGTTCAGCACGAGTGTATTCCTCAGGCAATCTTATCGATGGATGTATTATGTCAGGCCAAGTCTGGTATGGGGAAGACCGCCGTGTTTGTGCTGGCCACATTACAACAGCTCGACCCTGTCGATGGCCAGGTATGTACCAACTGAACCCCCCACCTCTTGTGGTCTGTACTCTCCCAGAAAAAAGTACATGGCGTGTGTGGGGATGGCAGCCATTTTGGATGTTGGTGCTTAACTTAGGAACGCATTATACGCCCAAGTAAAAGAGCTGACTTTATCAAACTTGCAGGGTATTTTTGTGATGTATTCCTTTGTGCAAATAAGAAGTTTCAAGCAAAAATACCTGTTGGAAACAAAATGTGAGCTGTTATACTGATTTAAACTAAATACAGCACTAAGCAGGCCTATGCTTTTAGTGTAAATCAGGAAACAGCTGAGGTCTGTTTGATGAAATTGCTCTCTTACTTTCTCGTCTAATGCGTTCCTAATTTTGCTCCAAAATCCAAGATGGCCGCCATTACCTTGGCAACCAATATATATATCTTTGTACAATGTTTTTTCAAATATTTTTGATCATGTATTCAATATAGTTTAAAAATCTTCATTTTTGGAAGTATCAAAATATTGTACTGACCCGGCACCCTTAAAAAAAGTTGAAAAACTGGGTGGCTGCATAAAAAAAATTTGTGCAAATGATGTTTTTTCGAATACTTTCAATCATATATCCAGTATATATAAATATCTTGGGAGATAACTTAATTTTTGAAAGAATTAAAATTTTCTACGGACGACCGCCTTAACTATACATGTAACTAGAATTGCCAAAATATCTCGCACTCCTTCTTCACAAGGTGGGTTAAAGAACGGCTTCAGATATTTAATCGACCTGAGCAAAATTTATTGCCACAGAAAAGTTACCTTTTCTGAGATTTGACAACACTTTAATCCTGTGCAAAATTTGGCAGTTGGTACAAGTCACCTTTATGATCTCGCTCAGTTTACCTGGATTTGTAATGGCGATTCTGGTCATCCCTACAGATCCAGACTTGGCAGACCGTTTTCCATATCCCACAAGACGCCTATCATTAGTTCTCATTCTTTGTAGGTTTCTGTACTTGTGCTGGCACACACTCGGGAACTGGCTTTCCAGATCAGCAAAGAGTATGAGCGGTTCAGCAAATACATGAACAACATCAAGATCGCCGTCTTCTTCGGAGGTCTGCCCATCAAGAAGGACGAGGAAGTGCTCAAGAAGAACTGCCCTCACATCGTGGTCGGAACACCGGGCCGAATCCTGGCCCTGGCACGGAACAGCAAATCCCTCAATCTCAAGAATGCCAAACATTTCATCCTGGACGAATGCGACAAAATGCTCGACCAGCTAGGTAAGTTGGTGATTTTATGCTTCACTCGGCGGACTTGCCACAGTCTGACCTGAAAATAACTTGGAAGACCTAAAGTATTGTTGAAATGGACCTTTCTCAATGTAATTCTTATACAATTTCACAATGGTTTGCCCAGGCACACCAATGGGGGCATTGACGTAACTCCCAGCGTAAATTTGTGGTTCGTACTTTCCCTCTCGTTCCTATGCCTAAAGGATGGGCCATAATAATTATTTACGATAATTTTTGGCAACTTCTACGCGAAAATAGTCCAATTATCACAGATTAGAACTAGTCCCGATGCTGGCATGGCTGGAGGCAGAGAAACTAAAGGAAAAAGTAAAAACCCCAAATTATTCTGGAAGTCACGCATTAATACACCCGTCATTGCACCAGGACAAGCCTTTTGTCTGTTGGAATTCAATCAAGGATTCATTTGAAATTGTCAAAAATTTCTTGGTAAAATCTACAAGCAATACATTGAAATCTGATTGGGAATTGGCTTTTTTTTTGTCTCGGCCAGGTCATTTCCTACCATGAAATCCATTTAAAATTGTCACATTTGGTACTTTCAGTCATTGACTGCAAGAGTTTTATACAATATCTGGTTGTCACATTAGGGACAACCAGTTGTTCGAATCAAAAGTTCACATGTCACAGTTGGAAAATAGCTATTGTTGAAAATGTATATATTTGTTAGATAAATCTAAATACTTTGCTGTTCTCTTTTTCAGACATGAGACGAGACGTACAAGAAATTTTTCGCATGACGCCACATGAGAAGCAAGTTATGATGTTCAGTGCTACCCTGAGTAAAGAAATTCGACCAGTCTGCAAGAAATTCATGCAAGATGTAATTACAACCTGTTATCCTACTATCCCTTGCGCGTCAGTCGGCTGATCAATGATGTCGCGCCGTTATCTAGAACACCGCTAACGTGCTCTCCACAGAAATTTGGATGTTCCGATTACATCAAATCGAGATATCACGCAGTCTACAGAAATCGGCATGCTGTGCCGTCTACAGAAATCGGCACGCTGCGCAGTCTACAGAAATCGGCACGCTGCGCAGTCTACAGAAATCGGCACGCTGCTCAGTCTACAGAAATCGGCACGCTGCGCAGTCTACAGAAATTGGCACGCTGCGCGGTCAACAGAAATCGGCACGCTGCGCGGTCTACAGAAATCGGCACGCTACGCAGTCTACAGAAATTGGCACGATACGCAGTCTACAAAAATCGGCACGCTGCGCAGATTACAGAAATCGGCAAGACACGCAGTCTACAGAAATCGGCACGCTGTGCAGTCTACAAAATTTTTGGGTATTGCCGTGACCACCTGATCTACATCGTGCTCTTCCCAAAAATCGGGGATGGGAACTTCGCGGAAGTACGAGATCACCAAATAGCATTCTGAAGTAAATCACGAGATACATCAAAATTGAGAATCGCCTTCTCATGCGGTCCACAGAACGGGGAATTGCCTTTTTCTGCTCCTACCTACAAAATTAAAGATATCGCGTAGTGAAGAAATAGAGATCGCATGTATCTGGAAGAATAAGTTGCCGCAGTTGTCACGGAAATATCAGGGGAAAATATCGCAAATCACTGTATTCTGTACGTTTGTGGACGCGCCCTACTTTAGTAATCCTCTGTGCCTACGTGTAGGGAAAATATTTGGAAAAATCCAGCAAGCAAAGCATTAAAGTTAGGATTAGCTAGCTTGTCTCGGCCACACTGCACAGAGGATTTTCAACGCGTTGAAATTTGTTAGGCATTCTACAACGGCGTGAATAGGGAGACACAGCACCCCCAACGCTCTACTAGCAATGGGTGGTCGTGTCTTAGTGTAGAATACGATGGAATCCATGCAAGTTCCACCTTCCAAGCCAGAAGAGATTCGCAGGAGTTTTGGTCGAGTGATCTTCAAAGTTTCACGACGCTCAATCCTAGGTCGTGCTGAGCTGTCACCCCGGCAAGCCAGTCGCCAGCCACCAGAAGTAGGGGGAGGTAACCTCGCCTTCAACCACTCATTCCACCTGTTGTGTACAGCAGTTTGGAGGTACAAGGCAGACAGACCTCGCCATCTACGGTGTGTTCACGGTCATGGGGTCACACTGCCAGCTGTTCAACCTCTGGGCCTCGTGTTCTGGTTTTGGTCTGGACTCGGAATGGGTTTGTCCAGGGAGAATAGCCAACAACAACAACGTCACATAAATCTTCCTTTCTCTTCACTATTGAAGAAATCCTTCATTAACATTTGTATCAAATTTTGTTCACAAACTATATATTGTGAATATCTGAATAGGAGACGATTAGATCCTGGTTAAACTCCATGCAGGTTTATCCTCGAAAAAAAGTTCTGTTTGCAACATAATCCAGCAGATGAAGCAATGATATATTTATGGGAACTGCCAATCTAATTTCACAGCACTTTCCCTTGTTAATTTTCCAGAGTAAAAACTGTTTGATGCAGGCATGGGAATTTTAGCCAGTTACATGTATTTCAGAACTGCAAAACCCAGAGACCTGTTTTATGTGAAATGCCCAGAACTTCCAAAATTTTTAACAATTGGAATGTGCATTCCCATACCTGTTTTAGGTTGCATGTTTAACCCGCTGTATTTTCAGCCTATGGAGGTATACGTGGACGATGACTCCAAGCTAACGTTGCACGGCCTGAGACAACATTACGTCAAACTCAAGGACAACGAGAAGAACCGTAAACTGTTTGAACTACTGGACGTATTGGAGTTTAATCAGGTAATCTTTGACGGGAATATCGAGTGCAGTGGGCTGGACTTTTCTATGCAGTGTTGATACAGCTCATGGATATTCTTGATTTCCTTGAATTCTGAGAAAATAAATTCCGGGACCTGAAAATCCTTGAATTCGGACAATATTTGTAAAGAGTCCGGGAAAAGTCCTTGCTAGTTGAAATATGTATTCATTATGCCCCCCTCTAATTAGAGGGGGGGGGGGCATATAGCGATCGCTTTGTCCGTCCGTCTGTCCATCCATCCATCCGTCTGTCCGTCCGAATTTCTTGTCCGCGCGATATCTCGGTTAATAATTGATGGACAGGATTGAAACTTGCATGGAATGTGGCCAGTGCCTCGTAGTTGTGCAGCGTAGTTTTTTTCCCGAGTTCCGGTATAATTTTCAAGAGTTATGGCCCTTTTTCTGAAACCTCTGTGAATGGGACTTGTCCGGGCTGGATCTTGGTTAATATTGTATGGACAAGTATGAAATTTGCATGATATGTGGTCAGTGGCCCACAGTTTTGCAGCGTAAAGTTTCTCCCCGTTTGGCTTATATTTTCAAGAGTTATGGCCCTTTGTTCCTGAAATCTCTGTGAATTGGGACTTGTCCAGGCTGGATCTTGGTTAATATTGTCTGGACAAGTATGCAATTTGCAGGGTACGTGGTCAGTGCCCTGTAGTTGTGCAGCGTGAAGTTTCTCCGTGTTTCACCTATATTTTCAAGAGTTATGGCCCTTTGTTCATCAAGTCTTTGTGGATTGGGAGTTGTCAGGGCTGGATCTCGGTTAATATTGTATGGACAAGTATGGAATTTGCAGGATATGTGGTGAGTGCCCTGTAATTGTGCAGCGTGGCGTTTCTCCGCATTTCCCATATATTTCCAAGAGTTATGGCCCTTTGTTGATCAAACCAGTGAGTGGGATATATTTATTTATCCAGGCTGGATCTCCGTCCATAACCGATTTGGACTGGGAAAATGGCTATGAAATTGTTATTCTACATTCAAAAGCAGACCACATAGGTCCTGAAGTATGAAAATGCCTCAAAAAGAGTGAATTGGGTGCAAAATTCAAAGTTCACGATCGCTTCATAATTTCACCACAATATACTCCCAAGGAATGTAGCTCTCATAACCAGGTCACATTTTGGGATTTGGCGAAAGCCCTGGGCGACCATCTTGCATCAAAACATTGTATTATTACTTGTTGGTCGATACTTGGAATATGTATTATGCGAGGCATGCCGAAAAAAGTGACTGAAACAGAATTTTTATAATTAGCCAAATTAGGCCTCCACAGACCAATACAGAACAGAACAATGGCGGAGCAGTGTCAGATTAAAGCGGAAGGGGGCATACAATTGAGCAATCTCTGATTGCTTCCTTGCTGTGTTTCATGCTACATTTACATTGTTGAATTCGTTGAATGAAACATGGTAAAAGGTGTTAAAAAAGGTCCAATTTAGTTCAAGGTCCAGGAATAAGAGTGTATGGACTGTAAAATCTTGGAATTTTGTCTTTAACAAAGGGTAGGAACCCTGTCTGTCAGATCTGTGGAGGCTCACAAAGCTAAACTTATTCAGAATCAGCAATACTTGAACACAATAACATAAATTATTTAAATTCAAGAATTCAGGTGAACGTATGACAGGCAGTGCCTCCTATATTTCTGAGTCATTCCTATATTTTACTCAAAACCTATATTTCATATATTTTGACTTTTACTCGTGAAAACTTTCACCAGTGCTCTGAAGCGAGTCCAATTGGCATGGGGAAATACATTTCAGAACAAAACATGAAAACATTTAAATCTCTTTGTTCAACCAAGCAGCAGAATGGGTCTCCTCAGTCACCACCACAGTCCACTAGGACTGCATTCAGTGGAAATAATTCGATTAAACGCCAGAAAACTACTAAGTTTGGAATATACAGTGTAGTAGTGACGTGTCTAACACTCATTTATTTTCCTATATTTTATCTGGAAAACTCCTATATTTCTCATATATTTTGGCAAATTTCCTCCTATATTTTCACTTTGAGCCACTTGCAGGCCTCGTTTACAAATGCATTCTGGCAACGTGATCTGTTAAACTGGTGGTCCGACAAGAGAAGCAAACCGAGGAGGGTGGGGTAGGGCGGGGCAGCACCATTTTGGTTGCTGGCATATCGCAATTTGAGGGTTCCATCGACGGATGACAAAATTTCAAGGATTCAGCAGTCGCTGTCTGACAGGAAACAATTTCTAGGCAGATTTACCTCCCTTAATATTATTGCATTGAAATAGAGCAAGCTTCAATCAATTGATATCCAATCATGATGGCTGAAGTATTTTCAATGATTGACCACTATTGCGTCCTTACAATTTCTCTCAACTCTCTCACAGCTCCCTTGTGACACAAGATTCATAGATAGCAATAGACGGATACTCAATTGCCACTGCTCCAAGTTATATAATGGCTTTTATTTTACGCAGGTGATCATCTTCGTCAAGTCTGTACAGAGATGTATGGCTTTGGCCCAGCTTCTAGTGGAGCAGAACTTCCCTGCTATAGCCATCCACAGAGCCATGACACAGGACGAGAGGTAAGAATGTAAATCAATATGACTGAAAGGATGAGTGTTTACTGCTGCAGTTGCTTAACACAGGTTCTCCTGGAAAGTTGGAGAATTTGAAACGCGAATGACCGAGAAAGGCGTGGTTTTGTTCATCATGTTCATTGAATTTTCACGAGGCTTCATGAAAGAAAAAATTAACAATCTATGTGCAATTGTGTTGAAATCATATAGTCTGGTATTTAAAATTAATCTGGATTCCATTTAGCGAACTCGAGTGGACCCGACCTGGAAAGGTTCTTTCTGGAAAGCCTTGAATTCTGAGAAAGTAATTCCAGGCCCAGGCAACACTTGGAATACGACGATATGTACAGGCTCGTGGAAAAGTCAGTGAATTTAATGGTTCTATTGCATAAATATAAATTGTATCAGTTGTATTTTCGAATTGTGATCATAGCTCCTATCTTCAGGAAATTTTTTGGTGCCATTTGACAATGAAACAATTCATACATCTTTTCACTCGACTGAGTTTTGACAATCGGTGCTAAAGTAAGGGGCAGATATCTAACCGTTGATACTACCTTGGGACCTTGAGTAGTCAGTACTTGGATCTGCAGTCCTGGAGAGGGCTTCTATGGACTCGGAAAAGTTTTGGAATTTTGTCTTTTACTAGAAGTAAGAGCCCTGCTGGATAAGTCCTTCTAAAAAGTCCTGGAAAGCTGTGGTATTTCACCTGTATCAATTTGCATTTAATCCAGGGTTCGTACAGGGCCTCAAAAACGTGGAAAGTCCTTCAATTGAAAGATCTGTTTCCGTGGACATGAAATTACGGAAATTTTACTAAATCTAGCTTTGTCTTTGAAGGCTACGGAAAACAAAATCTGTGATGTACTTTTTCAAGATGGCAGATTTCAACATCTGGAGATTCGCTGAACTAAATGTCTTTTATTGCACATTTATATTTCAGATTATCTCGTTATCAGCAGTTCAAAGACTTCCAGAAGAGGATACTGGTGGCCACAAATTTGTTTGGACGTGGAATGGACATTGAAAGAGTAAACATTGTCTTCAATTACGACATGCCGGAGGATTCTGACACCTACTTGCATAGGGTAAGACCGTGCTGTTGTTATCTGCTAATGTGGGGGATAGATGTTGTGGTGTGACGTATCTTCATTGTTGCAATGGTAATGCCTCCAATAATTCAAAAAAATTTCCCATCGTAAAATCTGGAGGTACGGTAATTCCCCTAATAATTCGATCACAGGAAGTGTAACAAATATGGCCTATATCTGGAAATATTCTTGATGGCACCAGCTACAAGGTGTCTGATTTTGTCATTATATGGCTTTTCTTCAATTTGAATGAAGAATGGGAATGTTACTTCTTCTTTGTGTTTGAATAACAGAGTTGAAAAGTGAACTTCCTGTGATTGAATTATCGGGGGAATTACCGTAATCAAATTCATGAGAACAGGAAGTTGAAAAAAAAAAATGGTCCAAAATCAATCAGATATTCCATTGTTTCTTTCTCAAGGGTTTTAGAGTAATCAAATTTGTTAGATCGGCCGATTGAATTTTGTCCCCATAATTGGCGCTGGTTGAATTTGGATAGGGGCATGGAGTTAGTAGAGGGATTGCCGTGATCCACTTTAGCTGTAGCTGTTTGACATTGGGTGAACTGTGACTGGTTTAATTGCCACTCTTGCAATAATATCTTCACTTCCGTCTTTTCACAGGTGGCTCGTGCCGGGCGTTTCGGAACCCGTGGTCTGGCCATCACATTTGTCTCAGACGAGAATGACGCCAAAGTCCTGAATGACGTCCAGGAGAGGTTTGAGGTGAACATCACGGAGTTACCGGACGAGATTGACATAGCATCTTACAGTAAGTATAAAATTGATGTTCGTAGGCTATTTACAAATCAGAACTTCGGAGAACCGCGCTCCCTGCAGCCGACCATACCTCTGCCAGTGGTACCGTATCACAGCCAGTGGTACTGTATCACAGCCGGCATTAACATATCACAGCCAGTGTCACCGTATCGCAGCCAGTGGTACCGTATCTGAGCCAGTGGTATGGTTTTCGGCCAGTGGTACCGTATCACAGCCAGTGATACTGTATCATAACGATCACAGCCTGTGGTACTGTACAACAGCCAGTGGTACCGTATCACAGCCTGTGGTATGGTTTTCAGCTAGTGGTACCATATCACAGCCAGTGGTAACGTCGCCGCCATTCGAGTGGTACCAGTTTGCAGCCAGTGAAAACACAATCTGATTAAAACCAGATCTGAAAAAAAATAAAGATGGAAAGCTGTCTTTTTAACCGATCGGACTCGACAAAAAAAAGAAAGGGGGGATAAGAAATAGATGACCTGATACAACTATAGCCACTGATGACCATAACCCGCAATCTGATTGACAAGCGGAACTTAAGTGATACTCATTCTTGCCAGCTGCTGTGGTAGGGTTCAAACCTGGGATAATACCTTTCAATCTTCAAACGGGATTGTCTCCCCTTTTGCCATGTCCTCCACTCCTGTCATCTGCCACTATACAGGGCAAAAAAGTGAGTACATGTTCCCGGCGCAGTGGACACTCACAAAATTGTTCGCTGAACTACTGTGGACTTCCCTTATCGAAAATTGTTTGACAATTCCTAATCTGTTTCAAATTTTTATTTTCTTGCAGTTGAAGGACGTTAACATGGGTGACTCCTCACCAAACCAGTACAACAGACCTGCGCCATCATTAAATCATGCACAGACAAGTTTTACATGGAGAATTAAATTTTGATGTGAACTTTGAAACGATCTGTCGTACCGATTTTATTATCGATCATCCCAGTCACCTCATTTTGTGTTTTAACTGAACTTTTTCGCCTGTAAATTGGGTATCACACGCATCAATGTCTTAAAATTGCCTTCATTTGTTTTGTATTATAGTTTGTGTTCATAAGATTCTCTCTTAAACATTGTATAAAGCCAAGGAATAAAAATGCCATAACTTCTACCGCAATCGTTCTGTCTTTAGTTCAGGCTTCGAAATATTTACAAGGCTCCTGATTGAAGAAGCAATGTCTGCTGATGGCAACCTGTAACCTGAACCAACCATAGTGCCGAGAACCCCTTGGTGATATTTAACTAGCTTCTAACCAGATGCCTGGTGTTGGCTCAGTAAGCCATATGCCTTGATATCATTCTCGAGAAATGGTCGTGATGAATGAATGAACTTCAGTGGCCCAGAAGCAATGACCAAGCAATAACCTCGGATTTGATAGGCCTCTGACCACGTGTGTGATATAAACTTGGGTGCTCCTGGATGGGCATGTAAGGATTTTCAAACCGGGACACCACTGTACAATAGCAGGCCTTCAAGTGTCTCCTATATTTTTATATATTTTTGAGTGATTCCTATATTTTACTCAAAAACACCTATATTTTGACTTTTTCTCATCAAAACTTTCATCAATGCTCTATAACGAGTTAAACTGAATTTTTTTTTTTTTTCGCCTCCCTTAGCTCGGCAAATCTGAAAATATTTCAATCCCTCTATGCTGAATCAAACAGAACCGGTCGCCTGAAAGACCAGCACCAGGACCGCATTCAGTGAAAGTAATTTGATTAAACACCAGAAAACCACCAAGTTTGGAACATACAATGTAGTACAGACCTGTCTCGCACTCCTTTATTTCCTATATTTTATTCAGAAAAGCCCTATATTTTTGAAAATTTCCTCCTATATTTTCACTGTGAGCACTTGCAGGCCTGAATAGGCTGGCTTGCCCTTCACATTTCTTGGTTGAATGGCTCCTCCCAAGAGTCCGCTTGTATTTGTCTTGCATGACGGAAAGGCTTTGATGGAATCCTAGATCCCAGGATACTCAATTGGTGACAAATTGTTAGAGGGTGACCTGGGGAAAATGGGTCCGTCTGGCTGATTTTTGACCAACGACCAAGTAGGATTTTGGCTGTAGCCCACTTCATGTTATCTAGTGTAACTTCAATAATCCTAGATTGTTTTTTAGGTATAACTAGCAATAGATGACAAATGGAACAGCTTTGACCCAGAAAAAAATGACTTGAATGTCCACAAAGCGGAGAAAATAAATAATAATTTAGTAAGGGTGAGAAAATGAGCGTACGAATCGGTCAACGTCCCATCCCAGTATGTCTTTCGTTTACATTTAAGGCCTCTAATATCGTGCAAATACATTTGCAGCAGATGCTTTGTGAATTATATTTCGCGAGTCTTGCACCAAATCATTGCCAAACGAACTCGCCATGGTCAGCTGTTGATTCAGACGGATGATGTTCGAGAATGTCGTTAGGATTGGTGTCCCATCTAAAATTAGAAGATAGAAACTGGACAATTTTAACCACTGGGAATCCTTGGCCGCCACAGTCCTAATCATTATTCTAACCCAGTTTGGGTTATCACTGGAGACGTGGTACTGTAGACAAACTACATAAACTAAAGACTCGTTTGTTATTATTTTCAATCCGAGAGTTTGATGTTCTGATGTCAAAATGAACAGGATTATGTTGTCCCATAGGTAAGGTATACACAAAGTTTGGTCCCAATCCATTAAATTGAACTGGAGATATCGCACGGACACGCAAAAGTTAACAGACAGACGGAATCGTGATCCCAATATACCACCTCGTTCATCGAATGGCGTATAAAAACAGCAAACTTGAAAATGGCCGAGAAGAAATATTACACATCTGGTGGAGAAAGAGACTATATTGTTTTAAAACGTTATTGGCAGGGTTCGTATACTGCCTTGGAAATGACAATTGGAATTCAAGGCCTTGAAAATGGGAATTCCTGTCCATTGTCAATCCATTTAATCCAGTTCCAGCTCAAAGTTGTACTGTCCTTTACCGTTGGGTGGCAAAATTAACCCCATCATGATTGACTGATTGTATATTCCTGAATCAATATTCCAATTGATTGTATATTAATATGTACTCCTATACGGAGGTGCTCATATATAGAGGAGGGATTTACCTACTGAACTGAACTGAACATGGCGGTATATTCTGTATTCATTCAAACAGCAGGCCGGGTCATACCTAAGACTTGAAAAATGGAACTTGTTGCTCCCTCGCTTACGCTCGGCATTAAGAGGATAGAACAAGGACTGGTTCGCTCGGTGTCCGTATAATGTGACTGGGTGGGGTGTCATGTCTGCCTACGGCATGATATTTCAGTGGGACAGCACTATAAAATGGCGCATTAGATCTGCTCTGTTACAAGTAGGTACCCCTGCCCCTCCCCCTCCCTTCCCTTCCCCGTCGTGATATAGCTGAAAAAATGTTGAAAGCGACGTTAAACCCTATTCACTCGCTCATTCAAACAGAATTTCCAAGTCGATCAATATATTTGCTGACGTGACATTCATACTCGCGTTGAAGTAAAACCTTGAGAAAATTGATCTGTATGGTTTCGATGAAACGAAGTAATATGCCTTGAAAAGGACTAGAAAATTGGAAGGTTCGGGATGTATATTAAAGCGTCTAAAACCTTTCTCATCCCTTGAGAAACTGGTCCAGAGCCCCTGTGGATTGCAAGTAGGAATCGCTAACTTGGAAAAAGAGGACCAGGGAATGCACAATCTACAGACCGGTATTACGAACAGTCATGTAATAAAAAACCTGAATTGTCCTGAAAAGGTCTTGAATTTGTCATCACTGAAATTGATATTTTTTCTGGCCTTTCGGCCGCAGTGATTCCACAAGTTCCAATTCTGGAATATTTGATACCACAAAAGTCTGGAACAATGGTCTACTTCACGCGGTCACACAAAATCACCCTGCTAACCCTGGTATCGATCTTGCACAACAGTGTTGACAGTCAGGACGGTGTAGTTAATAATGTACTGTATTCAGCGAGTGAGATTTCACAACACTATGGCGGAAGTTGCAATACTGAATCTAAACTCAGCGAACGACATCATTGGTATTTCACAACACGCATGCAATTACGAGGTCGGAACGTACACTGGTTACAACTCCGACGGTTACACTGTTATATCGGTCCGACACACAGTCGAACGTGTTATTTACTTCCAAAGGTAAGTTTGTTGTGTTCAAATATACCTTTCCTTAGGGCAAGTATTGAGCCTAAAAATGATATGCGGTTTAAGCTTTCTAAATGAAATATCGTATAGTGTGAACATTTCGAATGTATCGATCAGCATAAATCACCGCATTTTGTTGTAGGACTCTCATTCATTTTATCTTCATATCCCAAGCCTAGTTATGCACTCACACTTGGAAGTGAGAGCGCAGAAATTGGCTAGATGATTAAGTGTTAAGAAATCGAGTGCTTATGGATATCGAATAAACAGCCCCTTAGACAGACCAGCGTACAATTTATTTAGTCCTAAGAGTAGTACATGCAAGGCCGGTGGTACAAATGGGCCTATTCACACTTTGACTGCCCGAGTTCCTTTCAGCTCATTTAGTGGTTTTGATCCCCCGATACGCACTAGTTATTTCAGGATCGAATATGCTGACTGCACAACCATATGAATTGTTTTATACATGGACGTGGATATTCGGTTTTGTTCCCCCCGCCCCCATCACCACCAACGCAAGTGGGGACTATTTTTATTGTAATAAATAGCAGTCTTGAAAACACGGGCTCGTTATCGTTGTCAACCCTACCAGGCCTGTGTGGGGCATTTCCCCCGCCCCCTCCCCCTTTGTTGGTTTTTTGCCAACTACAAAATTTGAGATCTGAAACTTCGTGACTTTTTAGATTATCCTATTGGGGTCATTTTGAGTCTATTTGCATGACCCCCCCCCGATCAGAGGCTCATGGGTAAATTCAAAATGGCGTCCTTGCGGGGTACCAGAAAAGGGATGTTTTCGTCATATTTCTTCAAATTGTTTGCTTTTCTGTGTGGAAAAGTGGGTAAAACATATTTTATTTCATCAGATTATTATTTACTGATTTTTCATGCAGTTTTTACAAAGAAAAAACAAAAATAAAAAATTCGAAATTTCTGGCTGAAAAGTCGTTCATAATGCTCTTATTGAAAATGACGTTACAGTGACGTCATCATGGCGGCCATCTTG
This sequence comes from Hanleya hanleyi, assembly GCA_036873755.1. NCBI lineage: Eukaryota > Metazoa > Mollusca > Polyplacophora > Lepidopleurida > Hanleyidae > Hanleya > Hanleya hanleyi. Next base: position 60,305 of record JAVTVY010025794.1, read on the forward strand.
GATTTTTTTTTTACATTGTCTTGTAGAGCTTGACCCAGATATTTGGTGTGGTAGGTTTCAGCTCTCTAGACTTAGCGATAGCGAACAAAATAGGGGGGGGGGGCTGCGTTACATCCCAAATCGCCCAGGCCAGAAAGGGTTAATTCGGCTGATGATAAGGGGGGGGGGATATATTTTTTCTCTACCTCGACCTCCTCCTATAACCAACCTAATTAGCAACGGTAACGAGCCCCTGTGGTTGAAAATTTGCTCTATGCTGCCGGCCGTATCTCAGATTTGATTTAATTGTCTTGTCAACATTATCAAATTTTGATACATCAAATCTCAAATTTGGAACTTTTCCATTTTATGTAGATTAGCACATTACCCGTATAGGTCACTCCTTTCCTCACACACTCTAGGATTAAGTTTTCGAAATCCTAGCCCCACTATTCACTCTCAGGGCAGCATCACCCGTACGACTCGTAACGAGTTTTTTCTATACGCCTCAAGAATTTGACCCAGATCCCGTAACGTTGACCCAGGATCAGGAAATTAGGTCAGCTGAGATGATGCGCATAGAATACCGAAAGTGGCATAATCAAAATCAGAAAGAGCCGATTTCTCCCGAACGGTAGGAGTTCGAGGCATGGAACTTTCATTAATGCATACCTCGAAAGGTTAATCCGAGCATATCAGTGACGTCGTGGTGACGACATCAAACCGGATGTGGGTCTCTATCTCAGGAACGGAAATAGTTGGTGTGAAATTTTGACCAATGAGTACCCTAATCGAATATCGGCACTTCTCTATGAAGTCATAATAAACGTCATCGAGCCGGAAGTTTATTCAGCATCGAAACAACTAGCTCTGACCATAACTAGCATGCACATAATAAGATTGTAGGCATCTCTAATGCAGCTAAATAATATATAGCCCTCACGAGTATGAGGGCTATAGGTCGGCCCCAGTCACCTCCAGCGAGGGTTTTAGATAATTTTATTACGAATCATCCACCTCATCATCGTACATCTAATCTCTATCCCCTCCTGCGCACTATTTTAAAATCTTGCGCACTATTGTGAAATAGTGACGCATATATCGCCGTCTGAATTTTCCAGTCGAAAACTTCAACTCTCTACGCGCCATGTTGGTGACGTCACGGTATATGTGTGCTGGCCGTTTGCAATTGAACATGGCAGTTTCAGAGGTGGGTGATTCGTAATAAAATTATCTAAAACCTCGCTGGAGGTGACTGGGGCCGACCTATAGCCCTCATACTCGTGAGGGCTATATATTATTTAGCTACTCTAATGCTGGTGTACAAAAGGAAACATACTGAACAGTGGAGAGAAAAGGGACGAGAGAAATTTACACTTCAACACGCCAATGTAAATGCATAATATTACATGTTTTTCGTCAATTCTTTTCAATATTCATAATCCACTTTTGATTATTCGTAACATTTTTTTTTCATTTTCCATGTCTGAATCATCACTGCTTGACAAATATTATCTAGTTATCAATTTCTTGAATAAGTCTTCCACAATGTCAGTTTTGTTTTCGTTTTTCGGATTGACATGTTGATTGAAAACTTCTTTATGGATATAATCATCTATCATACGATGCCAATGAATCATATGATTGTAAAACTTTGTGACGCAGTGTCTTTTCCATCACTGGAATATAGTCCATCTTTGCCATTTCATCCGATTCATCTTCGTCACACTCTTGATTCAAATAATATACTGCTTTTTCTCTTCAGTTTTATCGTTAAACTCCATGGAAGGACCACCGAACATCTCTTTTCACATATTATATCTGATAGGCTCCCGAATATTGGGTCGGACTTTCTCTCTAGGAGGAAGGCTTTCTTCATAGTCACTCTCGTCGTCTGAAGAGTTTTTGTTACGTCTTCTCGTTCCATTCACCTTCGTGATCTGACTGGCATGACTGGGACCCTGTTAAACTTCATCATCTTCATCCCGTTTGAACCAATCTGGAGTGGACATCGTGTCTAACCTGTCTCCAGCTTGTACTTATACAACATTTACAATCTCCGGATTACTTCCGAGTACACTTGCCTTCAACTTTTGATGTTCTTGAGTTTTCGGTTTGAGATCGATAAATAAATGTCCGTACGTCTAAGAGATGACGTCTCCATACATTTTCATAAAGTAGTTTAGTCATTGAAGATATACGATGACCTAATACTGATTAAACTCAAGTAAGAGGTGAAAATTATCTCACTCAAGCTGAGCGAAATTCTCCCAAGTCGAGAGAAATTCCCTAGACTTTTGTTAACGTTTTGTTAATCATTCATTAAACAAGTTACTCGAGTTAAGGAAAAATCATACCCAAGAATGAGGGATACGGCACATGCACGCACCTAGGCTTTGTCTCACTCAGTGCCAGCCGTAAAAAGGCTTTGTCTCACTCAGTGCCAGCCGTAATAGGAAGGTCGAATTTCCACTGTTATTTCGTACTAGTAAAAACATTTGATTAAATCAATCTAAATCAGACAAGTATTTCCAATGTATCTGCTTTCAATCATATATTTGTGCGTCATGGAGATAAGGCTGTTGAGCAAAATATGATAATTGTGCGACCGGCTGTAAGCCAGGCGAGCAATGCTGCACTGGACGAGGTGCTTGGATGAATCGACCCCGTGCCTTGCTGGAAACACGCGTTTGTTACCTCCCTTGAAAACAAGTTTGGATTATGACGTTCAGTCCCATAGATCGTGGACGTGGCTTCTCAAATTGTTTCACTCTAGACTCCAGAAAGGAATCATTCTCCACTCTCACCCGAGTGAAATTTCACTCAAGTGTTTCAGAGAGTAGTCCATCAATTGGTTCTAGTTCCGTCCATATCTCCGATTCAGATCAGACACAATGGCAGAGCATGATAACGACGTCGATTTACTGGACTACGAGGAGGAGGATGAGGAGGAAACCCCGCCCGAGGCAGCGGTGGGCGCCACCCAGGAAAAGGACGTCAAGGGGACGTACGCCTCCATCCACAGTTCTGGGTTTAGGGACTTCCTTCTGAAGCCGGAACTTTTACGTGCCATTGTGGACTGTGGATTTGAGCATCCCTCAGCGGGTAGGTATATCTATAAATGTAGAAGACGTCGAACGACCGCAACAATGTTGCGGGTTATTTTTTGTAACCAATTTGCCGGGGTGTATAATCCCTTCCGCCCGTTTTGGGAGCGACATAGATATAACAGATGTCGAAAGTCCTAACGTAAACGGTCTTTTGATGGGTACATTTTACGCCACATAAGCCTGCTATAATGTTGCATAAACTAAAAGTTTCGCCGCTGGGCCAAGTGACTGACAAGTAGGCTTATATGGCAACCATCTTACCAAGATAAAATATCAGACATTTTTATCAGACAGGCAGTAGAGGACGTTCATTTCTTGAGGTTGAATGTTTTTGTGTTTTGTTGGGGAGATTTGATTTTTTTTTCTTGCTTGACTCTCAATAAATCAAACCTCCCGAGGTTAAATTTTCCCCATTTTGATAGATAATACTAAAGACATATAGTTCTTGTTGAATGTGTAATAAAAACAGGGGGACACCATGCTTTCTTCGAAACTATTAGTGGTATAACTGATACATTGAGCCTATTTCCAGGAGAGGGTGGGGCAGGGAATCTGGGTGAAGGTAGGGAATATTATTGGAGATTCATTTATAAGCCATTTACAAGTTTTCTTGTTTTTAACCTCGGGAGCACTTTGCACCCTCCAAGCGTGGAATCTAAAATGCCAACGTTTCGGTCAGTCCTATCAAACTATCGAACCACCAGTAAAACGCATAAATGGTTCCGTTATGTCTTTTCTGAGATCTCTGAATACTTTCGTTAGAAAATTCAGCTTGTTTCAAAAAATGCTATAAATCACCATGTTGTAGCCCCATAAGAGCAGGAAAATTAACGTCCTCTATTCCCTTAAATATTTTGTTGTCGAAGTTACCGATAACCTTTCGGTTGTATTGACTAGAGGGAACCATGCATGAATGATTCATGAATGCAATGATCAAAATTGTCATACCAGAAACCTAAATTCGCCAGTTTTGCTCCCTACACTCATTCACCAAATGTGTCGGTAATTGCTCAATTTTGATTGGCCAATGGTAGCAATATTGGTTTACGTAGCAAATTTTTATGCTGACCCTGAACTAGCCCCTCTTCAGTGATAATGGTTACCTCGGCAATTCTTTTCGGGTGTTTTGGAGAATTAAGAAGAACTTTTTTTTGTGAAAATAACGTCATCTAATATGGTCGCTAAGCCAATCAGAAAACCGAAACTCCGTAACGAATATATTTGTCGACTCCAAAACCTCATTATGCTTAACAAGAGTGTTGCCTAACATATATATTCAGTTAATTTTGCCCGAAGGGTATTGTCGTCGTCAGCGTCGTCTGTCTGTCCGTCTGTCTGTCTTTATCTTTATCCATCTTTATTGTGAACACGATATTCCAAGAAGAATTACAGCCAGGCATTTGCAAATTCATACCACACATGCATCTGGTAAGGGTCAGAAGCCCATTGAAAATGATCGACCTCGACCTATTTTATCAAGGTCAAATTCTGATATTTGCTATATATTTTTAAGGACTAAAGCTAGGGTCTCCAAATTCATATTACCTATGCAACTGGGGATTGACCAGAAATCCCAGTTGACTGACCTTGACCTATTGTGTCAAGGTCATATACTGTTTATTATGATATAACATGAAGAAATATAGTTAGACTTTCCAAATTAATACTGTGTATACATCGAGCAATGACCGAGAGTTGTATCGAAGATGGTTGACCTTGACCTATTTAATCAAGGTCAAATTCTAATATTTGCTAAACTTTTTAAAGGATTGAAGATAGGATCCGCAAATTCATATTACATATGAAACTATTGATTGACTAGAAGCCTATCCCAGTTGACTGACCTTGACCTACTTTGTCAAGTTCATATACGGCTTATTATGATATAACATGACGAAATAAAGCTAGGCTTTCCAAAGTAATACTATGTATACATCTGGTCCAGGGGTGTCGAAGATGACTGACCTTGACCTATTTGCACGAAGGATTATATCTACTTTGTCCAAATTTATACCCCATATGCCTGGACCTGAAGTCTATTGAATATCACTGACCTTGATCCTATTTTATAAAGGTCAAATTATATATGTTACATGTAAGTCTAAGATCTCCGAATTCATGTTCCATATGCAATTAAGTCAGAATAGACCAGAAAATTGTTGAAGATGACTGGCCTTGACCTATATTTCTAAGATCAAATTCCCTTACGAATCTCAGCGTAAAATTGTTCCCATCAATTGTTACCTTGACAAAAGCTGAACTGGAACTACAGTCAACATTTGTGTTAACCTACATGATATTATCAAAATTCTAAAAATACATCTTATGCAATGCATGATTGCTAAGTGTAGATAATAACTGATAACCGAAGGGGTATTGGAGCCCATTCGGGCTATTTTCCGCCCCTCTAGTTTCCTTACTAAAATTGACATTCATGTTTCGTTTCCGTACAGTTCAGCATGAGTGTATTCCTCAGGCGATCTTATCAATGGATGTATTATCACAAGCCAAGTCCGGTATGGGGAAGACAGCCGTGTTTGTCCTGTCGACATTACAACAGTTGGACCCAGTCGACGGCCAGGTACGTGGTCAGAACTTTCAGTCATGTATTAATTATACACTCTTAAAATTAGTCAAGGACAATTGCCTGTTTGTCATTGAAGAACACCCGCTCATTCAATCCAGGCCAATATTATCAATGACTAAATAGCTGCCGTATATGCTCTCCATTTGCCTATGCAGAAGGAAAGGTTATCGTGTTAACCTAAATAAGGGAGATAACCTACTAGGAAAAGGATGCATAAACAAGGAAAATGCCCGCCAAAGTTCAAATATATCATCAGCGGTCTACCGACTTGCTTTCCTAGCACACGCAGTCTGAATGTTCTTCATGACACATGCTTGCCAAACTGGATTTGCTTTGGCAATTTCTAAGTTTAAACAAAACTATTATTTAATAGATGGAACGATCGGTTTGGTTACGACGACCAAACCAGGAGGTCCATGTTTCCGCGTCCCATACCAAAATGTTTGTTTGTTCTTCTGTTCTAGGTTTCTGTACTTGTGTTGGCGCATGCTCGTGAACTGGCCTTCCAGATCAGTAAGGAATATGAACGATTCAGCAAATATGCGAGCAACATCAAGGTCGCCGTCTTCTTCGGAGGTCTGCCCATCAAGAAGGACGAGGAAGTGCTAAAGACGAACTGCCCTCACATCGTGGTCGGAACACCGGGCCGAATCCTGGCCCTGGCACGGAACAGTAAATCCCTCAATCTCAAGAACATCAAACATTTTATACTGGACGAATGCGACAAAATGCTCTACCAGCTAGGTAGGTGGAATTATTTGGGTGCAAAGTTTATCTCTCTGTGACAGCCACGTTGCTGTGATGACGTCAAAATGGTTGTTAAAGTAAATACAGTTTCTATTTGACCATTAGGCCTATACCTTGCCTGTTTAGCTAGTTCTCAAGGTAGATTTGGCTATAGACGTCACGTTCCTAATTTTATTGGGTAGAAGAATATAGGGTCGATGTTTTGACCCAAGAATATTGGTGTAGAGTGCATGGGGTGAGTGAGTGAGTGAATATGATTTAACGTCGCTTTCAACTATATTTCAGCCATATCACGACGTTGGGTCCTATTCCTTTTCACACCCGGGAACCACACGGGTGGGGTCCTATTCCTTTTCACACCCGGGAACCCCACAGGTGCCTCAGTTTATTCGCCTCTCACGACAAGCTCTCTGAGGAGCTGAGGCTTATTCTTACCATGACCTGGAGTGTGCACAACGACATCCCAGGTCAATCCCCGGAAGCCCCACGGGGCGTAGCGTGCATGTAGATCACTGCAACCCAATATACTTGGATCAAAATTTCGACCCCAAAATTCTTGGTTCAAAATGAGTAACCCACAGTTTTAGACCAAATATTCGTCTTGGCAGTGTATTATATTCATTTCAATCTGGATGAAACAGAGTAAACTTGTTTCTGAAATCCCCCTGATATTTTCTCTTTGCAGACATGCGGAAAGACGTGCAAGAAATATTCAGCATGACGCCGCACGAGAAGCAAGTCATGATGTTCAGCGCTACCTTGAGCAAAGAAATCCGACCAGACTGCAAGAAATTCATGCAAGATGTAATTACCACCTGCTGTTATTCTACTACTCATGGACTAGGTTGAGCTCATCTGTCGTCAGAAGTCTTAGTATTTGTCGAAATATAGCTGAGAGTGTTGGAGTTCCATCAGATATCGCCCAATCAACAGATACTTGGATGTCACGTGTGACGCGTAAACTTATGGAACTATTATCAGACAAGGCATACACAGATCACGCAAACTTTCGCCCTCGAGTCCGCAAGTGTTAACATTCAAAGCTCAATACTTGGAGGGAAATGTTTCCCGAATCCGTTGTTGCTGATTGAAAAGCGGACAAACGAACCATCAGGCAGACAGACTGACCAAAAACCAACATGCTCTCCATGATATCAGGACTGAATCGCACAACGCACCAGATTTGGAAATTGTATATTGCTTCGTTCACAGAAATGGGGACAGAAATAGTATATCGTCAGGGAAATCAGGATCGTATGTACTATTCTTTCTCTGAGAAACACGAGATCACAATTGCGACAGAAATTCAGGAAACGCGCTTTCACCAGTGGTTCCGATGCATAGGTTGTATGTTGGTGCGTCTGTATTGAATTATCCTCAGTATCTACGAGTAGGGGGTGTAGAATTGAAAACGACAAACTTTAATCAATCTGGTTGATGAAATGGTTACCTTGCACATTGGATTTTCATCGCGCATACATATGTTGGGCAATCCACAATGGCGCGGAATCTCAGGGACACACGACACCTCGGCGGAACCTCAGAGACACACAACACCCCCGCGGAACCTCAATGACACACAAAACACCCCGCGGAACCTCAGAGCACAACACCCCAGCAGAGCCTCAGGGACCCCCAACCCCCCAGAGGAACCTCAGGGACACACAACACCCCAGAGGATCTACTAGCTTGGATGGTCGTGTCTTACAACATGCTCTGATCGGGCAAATTCTCTATGGAGGCGGTCGGATTTCGGCCCGCACGGGCACCTTCATCGAGAGGAACGCCATGGAATCAATAACTTTCGATGCTCGTGTCATTTGTGTTCTGTTGAGGTACATAACAATCACGGAGGACCTCAGGCGAACAAAGAATAAGTAAATTATCTGCGCTCGTCTGAAAAAAAAATCATGAGTGTGATTTTGTTCATCGACTATGTTCAAGTTTGTGGCGCCTACAAAGCGCACAACAGCTGTCTACACCAAGCGGGAGTAAAGCTTGATATCGATCTTACATAGTCCAGGGTCTTGCCGGTACCGTATGTGACTTGGGGCATCAATGGAACCCAATAGAATGTTGTTGCACGTTGGAGAAAGGTCGAATTTCCGCGAATGCGCGCAGTGACTTGTGGGAAAATTGTGTGCCATAGTGTAAAAATGGCATGGTCCATGCCATTAGGACATAACATGCCATTGTGGAGAAAATTGCCGGAGTACTGACAAGAAGTCACGTGACCCCATATGTCGGTATTCTGACGGCATAATACACAAGGACATGACCAGGATGAAGAGTGATTTCATGTGAACATGTTGACTTGAATGACCGCATGGACATCCTCTGGACATTCAGATATTATTAGTTACACGGGTTGTCAGCGACCCAGTACAGACATATATGGGGTCAGTAAAATTATATTGGGCGAGGCGTCAGCCGGGCGAATTCATCCCGCTGAAGACCCTTTCTGAACACGCTAATGTCCATAGGCAAATTCTGTGAGAAAGGACTTCTTGTGAACAACTTTGGCCCTATGTTGTTATTGCTCACGAAACAAAAAAAAACACTGTATGTGAAGTCACACATTTGCAATATTCATTGGCGTTGATCATCACCGATTACGATGAAATACGAGCTGCTCACAAAAAGAATGCTGTCTAATTTAGAACTACAGCTGCTGAAACTCACCTTTATTACAAATACTTGTTGTAAGCTATCGACGCGAGGCAGCCGACGCGAGTGCTTTGAGACAGGAGCTACTGTAAAGGGAGATAACCTAGTTACTCACCCCGAATTACAATCGACAGTGGTAAATGGAAAAATATCGGGCGACATTGTGACCGTGGTCGCTCGTTTTCATTGGACGAATTTGTCTGAAGCGGGATAATCACTGAACTCATTATGGCAATCTCCTTACGTGCAATCAAGACCTATTCTGCACGGGTTCGACCCAACTTGTGCATGTGTCAAAGTATGCCAGTTTTCATCCGGGTACTCATGCTTTCTCCACACCATATGAGGGGAATAATCTTGAGCGCGACATCAAACCACTTCCCCCTCTCCTGACCTATTGTCGTGTCGAGTTGTCATTTGGCAAGCCACTAGCCAACAGAACTGTGAGAAGTTAACTTCGCTTTCAGCGCATTAGGAGATACAACGATTGGGACCCATACCTCACCATCCTGGCTGTGGATCCACATTTCAGTCTGAGCAGCCACTGGGTTCTGATTTTTGGACGAGCTTCCGACGAATTTGTCCGCTTGACTGGTTGCGGACACCAACACCAATAACAGTCTTCATCGATCAGTCCTCTATTTTCTTTCTCTATCTGGAATACTTAAAAAAAATATATTTATTGTTTTGAAATTATTTAGTAACGATTCATGTAGACGTTTTTAAAGTTAATCGTATTTTTCGCCTAGAAGATAATGGATACTCTATATCCAGATTTTCGCAACTTGAGAAATAGAAAAAGGTAAGATTTTTCGATGTAAAAGAGCAATTTAAGAAAAAAACTACTTCCGGGTCTACATGTCTTCGATGTCATTGTTAAAACGTGACAAATATTTTTTAGAGTTAACCAAAATTCCCAATGATTCAGGTTTAGGAATACACTGACAGAAATAAGGTAGTCAAAATGACCACTTTTAGGTGGTCCAGCAATTGTACCCGAGGCGTTAGCCTTGGTGGTCCTGCTGACCACCAGGTGGTCAAGGAATAGACCACTGATGGTCTAAGTGGATCAAACTATAGACTAGCTTCTGGTTTGCAAGCATCTATATCTCCTGACCCATATAATATTTACCAACCGAGCTTTCTGGAAATGCAATATGGCGACAAATCAGACGACTAAATGCGCACAAGGGCATGTGCATATCACCTGACATACAGGTTATCCCTCAGCTTTTCATGTCAGTAGCTCCAAGTTGGACTCAGAGGGTGGTCAAGCTGTCTATCCACGGTGATCACGCTGACTACGCATGTGTGGTCAATCCGATTTAATACCATAGGTCATATTTACCACCCAGTTAGTAAATTATGACTGCAATGTTGGTAAGGGTATTCCATTTCGGTGGTCCTGATGGTCCTGACTTTAGACCACCTAAAGATGGTCAGTTTGACAATCTTATTTCTGTCAGTGTAAGTTATAAAAATTTTCATTTTCTAGTTGAAATTTGGCTGTTAATTCCCTCGTTTGATTCTGGTTGCACGTTTGATCCATTTTCTTTTCAGCCCGTGGAGGTGTACGTGGACAATGACTCAAAGCTAACGCTGCATGGCTTGAGGCAACATTACGTCAAACTCAGGGACAACGAGAAGAACCGTAAACTGTTCGAACTACTGGATGTATTGGAATTTAATCAGGTATCGTACATACAATCCCAGTAAATAAACCCGAGTGTATGGACTATTGAAGGGAACTTCGGTATTCGTGAATTTATTCCTTTAGTCCTGGTTCGTCTGTCAGGTGGACCCAACACAATCATGAGCTTAATAACTTCTTCGCTTCACCATCCCAAAGCCTCTCAAAGTATCTTCCTGATACTCGTTCTCCGGATTTCATATCCAGAGTCAGTCTCAATAAACTCAGATATAAACTCGGCATCCAGGCCTACTATTTACGGGAAGTAAATTTATTGTTTTTCTTCTAATCTGATGGCCCCCTACCGGGTGGTCACATATCACCATATATTTCTTTATTTTCTCTTATTGTGCATCTTAAATCCCAAAACCCATAATCTATCATGTTTCTCCGAACTATACAGACATCTTGTGTTCGAATGAATTTATGTTCACACAATATATCAACAACAAAATTGATTCAGATCGAATTCAAAAGAATGACACACTCCTGGTTAGCTCCAGTGTAGCCTTGTTATTTCACCACGTGAGAACAACGCTATGGGAGCAAACGAATCACCAGATTGAGTTGTTGGGAAAATGCCGGACGGGCAACATTTGCCGAACCCGTTAACCATAACCAATAAAGTAATTGTATTCTATGTCCACTTGCCTATCATAAACCACCTTGTTTAAGAGTGACTGTCGACGTTTATCTTCTGTCAAATTTCCTTGCTGCTAAATGAGTCATCATTTAAAAGGCGGTCGTATTATGTGATGGCGATTTCCGTCCGTCTGTCCGTCCGTCGTATCCGGTCTATATCTGGAACAGATTTCTATCTACAGTTCCAATTTTTGGTGAGCGGATACCCTATGGGGAGACGATGTGTCGCGTACCAAAATGAAGGTCGATGTCAGAGGTCAAAGGTCACTGGCCTGAAAAACAGAAAATCACTGAAGTGTTCGTGCCCTGTCTATATTTGTGAAAGTTTTCTATCCACAGCTGCATTTTTTTGTGAGTGGATACGCTAGATGGATACGATGTGTCGCGTACAAAAATCGAGGTCAAAGGTCACTTTTGTCTAAAATCAAGAAATCATCGATCATTGACAGCTTTCTATCTACAGTTCCAATTTTTGGTGAGTGGGTGCACTTAGAGGGGAACGATGTGTTGCATACCAAATGTAGGTCAAGGTCAGAGGTCAAAGGCCAGTGTGACCGAAAAATCAGGAAATCATTACAAATTTCTAATTTTTTGTGAGTGGATTCAATAGAGGGAAATGAAGTGTTGCATACCAAAAAATAAGTTAAGATCGAAGGTCAGAGGTCACTGACCCCAAAATCAGGGAATTATTAAAAATAGCATTTTTTGTCAGTAGATACATTAGGGGGACATCATGTGTCACCTACCAAAATGTAGGTCAAGGTCAAAGGTCAAGGTCATTGTGACCCCAAAATCGTGAAATTCTTAAAAATCATGATTTTTGAGTCCATTGAGGACTTACGAGGAGCCGTTTTGTCATGTACCAAAATTTAGATCCGGGTCAATAGTCAAGGTCACTTTGACCCCCGAAATCAAGGTCAAAGGTCAGTGTGACATGAAAATTAGAAATTCATTAAAAATTACAATTTTTTTGTGAGTGGATTCAATAGGAGGAAATGAAGTGTCGCATGACAAAAATTAGGTCAAGGTCAAAGGTCACAGTGACCCTAAAATCAGGAAATTATTAAAAATAACATTTTTTTTTGTGTCAGTAGATACATTAAGAGAATGCGATGCGTCACATACCAAAATGTAGGTCAAGGTCAAAGGTCAAGGTTACTGTCACCCCAAAATCGTTAAATTGTTCAAAATCACGATTTTTGGTGTCCATTGAGAAATTACGAGGAGACGGTTTGTCATGTACCAAAATTTAGGTTAAGGTCACTGTGACTCCAGAATCAAGAAATCTTGAAGTTTGCTTTTTAGGGGGACATGATGTGTCACGTACCGAAATGTAGATCAAGGCTGAACGTCAAGGTCACTGTGACCCCCAAATCATGAAATTCATAAAAATCATGATTTTTTTCGTGTCCATTGATACATGAGGGAAGACGATGTGTCGTGTACCAAAATTTAGGTCAAGGTCACTGTGACCCCAAAATCAGGAAATCATTCAAAATAGTTTTTTGCTGCGAGTAGATACATTAGGACATGATGTGTTACATACCAAAATGTGGGTCAAAGGTCAAGGTCACTGTGACCCCAAAATCAAGGAATCATTAAAAGTCACATATTCATATGCCTGTCGAAGACGTGGTCGTGTATTGCGATGTTAACATGCGTTCTGGCCATTAATACTTTAACATTTGTTGTCCATGCGATATCACTAGTTTCAAGTTATGGATTGGTACCAAACTTTGTGTATACCTTACTCGCATGGCAAAGAGAAGCCATACATTTTGAGATCAATTTGTCAAAGGCCAAGGTCACAGTCCCCCCAAACTGAATCAAGTTTAGCTGACTATGTGTGTTAGGTTGGAATATTCAGATTTCTCTCTTCTACATGTATATGGCATTTCTCCTGTGGAGTTGTCTCCCATGTTTGAAACAGCTACATTTAGTCAAACTGTTGTGAAATAAAAACCATACATTTACTTAACTAATTTAACGGGGAAAGGGGTCTTTTATGAACTTCATACGTGTTTACTAACTCAAGAACAAAGGTTTACTTCATCACTCTCTTCTTCCTTCATGAAAAATTCTCTCATCTGGAAGGAATCCATTTGCAGGAAAACTACTATTTTCTTGCGTTTGACTATATTGTCGATTTCAAGGTCAACTAGTTACCCAGAGTTAAGCTCATTTTAGTTGATCATTCAATACAAGATGTGATATATGTTAAATTCTCAGAAGCTCAAAATTGTGGACCTTTCTCTGGATTGCTAGCTACCAAATGGAATCAAGGCTATTAAACAACCTTGAAATTTAGACCAATGTAATTCCAGATATACGGGCGTATATTGAAGCCCCTTGGGCTCTTGTTACCTTTGGGCCGGGTTCCCAATCCTAACTTTTCATTGATTACTACACCGTTGATATACGTGGGCTGATTCCTGGAGAATGCGAAGGTCTCATGAAGTTACATCTATACGCCTGCTAAAATGGGAGTGTAGTCCTCACTGATTTGTTGAATTCCTTCAGTGAGAGCCAGTCACAGGTGACAGATTGTGGCAGGGGTTATTTTCCTTTTGTTTATTGAAGGTGTGAAACGGCTCTCTGCCCTCACTCTCAAGATACGTGCCTCCGCCCTCATTAACAAACTCCTGTGTTTGCAATACACAGAAATGCAGGGGAACAAAATCTGCATGTCAACGTTCCATGAATTATACAAACAATCAACCAATCAGAAAGGCTTCCACTTGCCGTTAACCAGCTTCCTGGGCTAATACTGCATGCAGGCAGTTTGAGGCCCGGCCCTGTTCAAAGTATTGTAACTGGTATTTTCTTTGTTATAGGTGATCATCTTTGTGAAGTCTGTACAGAGATGTATGGCTTTGGCTCAACTTCTAGTGGAGCAGAATTTCCCTGCTATCGCCATCCACAGGGCCATGGCACAGAATGAGAGGTAGGAATATATGAAAGGTTGGCAGTTAACCATGGTACACCCGACCAAGTTTTCCTCGACACCTCTGCAATGTTCGACGTAACCTGTTTTATGTGTATTGCGAAATATGGCAAAATTTCAACTTTCCCAAAAAATAGCATGAACCCACCTATCATAACCAGAAATAAATGGTCATGTGTAGACGTCGTCATGGAAAATATGCCAGGACGTCTCAGAAGGAAGCTGCGCAAGCGCATTACAAAGTCGATCTCTCCTCTGCATCACGTGAACTGTTTGAAAATTGAGATGATAAAGAGTGGTATCGATAAGGCTAGCAACCACCTCGCTGGGGGTCTAATAACACCCCAGCCACCATTCAGATTTTTGGACCGGATTCGGGGCCTTCGCGCACATCGCCGGAAGTGACATCATATATAGTAAAATAGATGTTTGCCGAATACTTCGATTACTTTTCAAGTCTGCATAATACCTCGGTTGACCTATACCGTTGAAAAGAATTATCTGGAGATTATTTCCCCTGTTTATCTGGACAGAGCATATGAAAGGTAGTTCGCTCGTGTGCAAAACTGAAGGAGTTGTTCGGCCGGATTCAAACTGAACCCTGCGTACATGGGTTTTCCCCTATACGTCATAGCAACCTAGTAAAGGTCAACTTCCGCTATTGAAGGCAGGAATGGATGATGAAGCCTGCGAAATGGAACATGCGCTGTGGGGAGAATGTACAGCTAGACGGACTACAACTTCGGAAGAGGCTGTGTGTGGAATATCAAATATGCGGATTAAAACAACAAGCACACGAAACAGACCAAATGCCATGATTTATTTCTTCAGATTGTCCCAGATTTTAAATTGTAACATGCCATATGAAAAGTAGTTCCCGGTTGCAAAAGGCAGCGATTGAAGTTCTATAATAGAGTACAAACGGATATGACCGAATGCTGACAGCAACTAAAACTGGTTACTCTTACACTATCTAAGAAACTGGCCAACCGGACAATTTGTAGAAAATTGTTTTCAGTCATAGAGCCTACATTGAGAAGGTGGACTTGGTCATGGCTAACAGTCCTTACGACGGACTGGTACTCACGAGATTTGATCAGTATCTTGGGGGAGATTCAACAGAAGACCAGAATACTGTCTATAACATTAATGATATTATTAAAAAAAAAATTTGGAAAGAATAGTAGTTATTATTATTATGATGACATTGAACTATTATTCTTTGTTTCAAAACTTATATCCTATACCTGCAATACAAATTGTGGAAGGCTCAGCTGTTTTTTATCACTATTTTGCAAGTGAATGGCCTCATCGAATGATCATGTTTATATATTCCAGATATTGGTGTCTTTCCGGATTCATTAAAAACTGTTGATCGCTTCTCTCTTACATGAACTTACATTGTAGCTTATGTTTTAATATAATTTTGTACAGTTTTACTCGAGGTTTAATGCTAATATGTTTTATGAAATAAGACCAACAAGGTAATTTGATTATAGACGCGGAAATTCTTTATGGACGGCGGCTCACTACTGAAAGTCGCATCTGAACCTAGTACTCACACATGTTTTGCTCTTGTTTTGTCACGAAGACGGATTTACACTTTGAGATGAGTGTTTGGAGTCAAAAAAAAGAAAAACAGCCTGAAAATTCTAATCCATAGTACTGGGAATCTCCAAATAACTGAGACTTAAACCAATCTTTGAATTCTTACTTAAGGTTCTCCTGATGACCAAGAAAGCTGACAATACTGACTCCCCGTTAGTAGAGTAAAAAGAGGCATCTGGCGCCACCATACTCCCCATCTTACCCACCACCGCGCAGCTCATTCCAGCAATCATTATATACGATGTGCGTGATAAGACAATATACAATCGAAACATCTAGATTTGTTATTTCTGTCATTCTATTCAACGCCTAAGCATTTCAATATTTCGAGTTAGGTAACTGAGCTTTGAATTGATGACCTTATTCATTGCAGATTATCTCGTTATCAGCAGTTCAAAAACTTCCAAAAGAGGATACTGGTGGCCACTAATCTCTTTGGTCGAGGAATGGACATTGAGAGAGTTAACATTGTCTTCAATTATGACATGCCTGATGATTCCGACACCTACTTACACAGGGTGAGATTTTGCTTGTATCGTAACAACTATATTGATATCGTAACGGCTATTGTGATATCGTGATATATATTGGGATACGTATTTTTCTGCAGCTCTCACAGCGCAATCCGTATAGGAGAACCATGGCAGAGGACTCGCCCATTGAGCCCAAAATCATCTACATTAACATGGGTGAACCACCAATTAACACAGCAACCTGTTCACTGGGTTGGAACGTCGGTGCAAGCTCGGTTTATTCTATTCCAGCAAACAATCGCTCTATAATGTTTGGAGGCGGCCCGATTTTAGCTTAGGCCACTTAGGCCAGCCTCTTCACCCGAGATGACGTCATGAATCCGTAACACTCCAAGTCCGCCGTAATACCACCAATGCCGAAGGGTTCTCAGTGCTTTGTATGGTCATGCTTTGTTCTTGTTTTGGTCTCGAAATACATTTATTTGTGTGTAATAGCTGTAAATCCAATCCACCATACTCTAACAAAGACGGCAGGCTTGCTGGCGATCGTAGAATATTGGAACTACTGCGCGTCCACGGAAGCTTGATGGGAGTGATCAGGTCATAGATAAATCAAGGTCAAATTCTAATTATTGCAATATCTTGAGGAGTCAATGCTAGGCTCTTCAGAATCACACCACAGTACATATTCAACTGGTGATACGTTTTAAAGCGTTATAGCTAGATTTTCCAAATTCATATATGTCACTGGTGATGGACTAGATGCATACACGCCCTTATTTTTGAGGCCAATTCTAATTATGTGTAGTACATATATCTTTTGGGGGATTTATTTTCCACATTCAAATATTTTTCTAGTTCAAATTGAATTTTTTGCGATATTTGATACAGGATCATAGCTTGACTCTCACAATTTAACTCTGAAGTTTTGGTTTCTGCATTCAAAGTTATCCTCGGGCGTATTTTGAAACCCATAAGGCTCTTGTTATGTAATCGCACCAGTTGGGGCACCCCTGTATGACAAATAAATATTTATCTATATATCTTGCATTTCCACAGGTCGCTCGTGCTGGACGTTTCGATACACGTGGTCTGGCTATCACATTTGTATCTGACGAGAACGACGCTAGAGTACTCAACGACGTCCAGGGGAGGTTTGTGGTGAACATCTCGGAAATGCCGGCAGAGATTGATTTCGCGTCATATAGTAAGTACTGCTCTTTCACTAAGGTAAAGAATACACGCCCTTAACTCCTATCGAGCTTCTCGTCAGTGGAGGAATGTAGTGAACGCAAGGGCCGTAACTCATGAATGTTACTATTCCACAAATAGACAAATACGGAGGTCATTCGCAACGTTTCGCGGATCTCCCGTGAGAGAGATCGTAAAATCGCACTCGACACGGTCTGGGATAATGTAGGAGACTAGTACCTCGTGTTGCACTGCTGGGAATCCATATTGGCACCCATGTTGAAAGCCCAGTATCACGCCGAAACTCCGAACAGCGCATGTCAGCTGTATGACTTCCGTTACCATGGAGATCAGCTCGAGAAGAAAAACAAGGAGAAACACCTCAAATTAGAAGAGATCCTTCGCAGGTAGAATCAAGGGAATATCCATTTCATTTGGATATAAATTTTATCTCCTGATAAGGGAGAAATACAACGAGGGCTATGTGAGCGGAAACACATTCTATAGCATGATGTGCCTCACGTGCGGCGGATCACGGTTTACAGCTGAGAGCTGTAAAATCCTCCATTAATGCACGAGGTATTATGACTTCGACGGAATAGGCCGAGCAGTCGCGAATGAGTACAATCGGTCCCCTTCGCAGATTTCCGCTCGGCAGTTCCAAATGTTCATTGGCATTAGTTGCCCACGAATAATTCAGAAATTTGACACTGTTGAAACCAAAATCCACGAAGAAGAAACAGAAATTGTCACGCCATTGTACTATCGGACCCTACTTCCTAAAAGCATTAACAATGGGCATATTATTCTTCTATATAATCCATTGAATGTTCCAATTATGAACTTATTTTATGGAATTGTTACGTCTTTCAACCCGAACCCAAGTCCGTACCATAAAGTTGCCTGGGTTTTCCACAAGACCAGACGCTATTTTGAAGATAAACTATTGTTTATTTACTGTAGACGTCGATCGTGGTACAGAAAATATGCGAAGCAATTCTCATAAACCATCATGTAAATACCCTATTACAATGAACAGTTCATATTCAAGAGATGCAGATATTAATTCTAATGACGAACAGTTTTGTCTATGCTTAAATACAGTCAAACAAACTGCTTGACCTAAACACTTATCCAATCACGGTTACGTGCTACCGTTAACAAATGGTGATTCTCATGTGACTTTCTTACTTCCAACAGCCCACGTGCTTTTGTGAATGTTTAATTAAGAGCACCATCCCCCGTTGAACTCGGCCCTTGATTAAACTTTTTCGAAGTCCAGCACTGAATCCTGTTCGATTACAGGTACTGACCTTAGTACATGTACTTCAAAATGAACCATTCACTGATCTCCACATACAAACGATATACAATTAACTATGCACTGGCCAAGACTCTACGCCTTCTAAAGGAAACATAGTCCAACATGCATATATAGCTATACACTGAAAGCGATCATCTGTCAATTCTAACATGCATACATATCTATTCACTGAAAACGATCATCTGTCAATTCTATAATTGATTATCAACATTCTATAGTGATCATGAAATATATGCAGTATTCATAAAATATAGGGTTTAAATCTCATATTTTACACACCGTTCATTGTAAACGTATTTCACCATATATACGCATGGGTGAAAAATAGGCCCCAAAAATAGTCGAAAAATGGCTGCCGAGAAGATCACGTCACTGCGGCCATCTGGATTTTTTTTTATATTTTCGGGTAGAGCTTGAGCCAAAGATACTGTGTGGTAAGTTTCAGCGATTTAGTCGTAGAGATAGCGAAAATATATAGAGGGGAGTTCCCCCCCCAAGGCTGCGATACACCCCAAATCGCCCAGTTCAGATAGGGTTAACTTCAGATTCCCGTGCGATATCGCCACTTGTAGAATATGTAAATGTGGTTAAACAGATCACCTCAAACAAATAGTTCCTCTGATGTTCTTGGATGAGAATCAAGGACGCCTGATGGAGTAAACGCCTCAACATGCGGTAAACCTGGTCAATGCATGAATACTCAGAAAAACTAACCTGTACTACCCGACGTCGTACGACATAGATATTCAAACAAAACAATAAACCTACATATATTTGTCGAATAACATGTACAGATGGCGGGCCTCGAGGACTAACAGTCCACCAGCAAAATCCTACCAACATCAGTTAATAAATTGGAGCGATATGCTAGAGATGGGGAAAATTTACGACGTCTGGCGACGGAAGAGCGATCATGTTACTCTACAGGAAAGCTTCCCTCGGCACATTCAGACCCTAGAATACGGTGGATTCTCGGACGCAGCCTTAGTATCTCAGCCGCGCTTTTTTTGCAGCTGTTCATGTAGAGACAATGAAGTATCCACACGGCTTAAGCGGAATTAGATACTCTAGCTCGGGAGCTGTGATAACCGATCAGCTCAAACAAATAACTCATCTGGTGTTAATTGGATGAGCATCGAGGACTTCTGGTGGAGTAAACGCCTCAACATGGGGCAAAACTGGTAAATGTAGGAATACCCGGGTCACGGAAGTCTTAAACAAGAAGCTATCATTGTGCACCAAAATTCTACACATATATGCAGATCCACAACAAAACATGAGCAGTGCGACTAATGTCACAGGACCTACGAAGTAGGATAGGCATTAGGACTCCGACGCGCATTGAGCTCTTGTAAATTCCCCCGCCCCAAGTTGAAATCCAGCCTATATTAAGATGGGTACGGCCCAAGTCGGAATCACCAGTAATTTTCATCAAAATCACCAGAAATTTTCATCAAAAGTAGGTCAGCTCAGAACTTGCTAGTAAAAACCCTAATGCACCTTCATGCAAAAAATCTAAATTATATTGTCAACGGTTCTCCTTATTTTGCGTACGAAAGGATTCGAATGGACTCACTCGCTGACTGATTGACTGACTACCGAACAATTTGCAGATGGTAGCCTACTTCGTAGGAATTTAAATGTGAGATCGCAAAATATTAAATCTGTACGAGTATATATTGAGAAGGTGATTTCTTATGGACGCGGAACTAAATATGAATGAGGGTTGACTCATGAATGTTGGGTTTGACGCCTAATTGTGTTTACCAGGTTAGGGCGATCCCGCTCTCTAAAATGGAGGTAAAAAAGGTCGTTTTTGCTCAATAACTTTTGCTGAATAACTTCAGGCACCTTACTTTATCTATTGTTCCAATGAATTAATTTGCCATTTGAAGAACCAGTCAATGTTGTTTAAACAGCGCAACAGATGTTTGTCCTATTATTATGCAAATTAGATAGATGACAATTTATTTTTTTACTACCATTTGATGTGAATATATATGTCTGTGTGCGCCTCAGAGGATTTTGCTGAATTCATTATGCGAGCTGATCTATTGAGAAAAAACGACCTTTGTCGCTCAATTTGTGAAAATGCAGTTACTAGTGCACACAGAAGTGGGACAATTTCATTTTTTGACGTCAACATTGGTTTGCAATGTATAGCAGAGTAGGCCCTATCATGTTGATGAATTATTTTCACTTCTTCTAACAAATAGCTCGCATCACTGACTTTATTCAAATATTTCTCGTTTGTAGTTGAGGGACGCTAAAGGATCCAGCACTGTACCAGCACGAAACACATGTCCCCCGCCCTGGAATCATCCGGAAATATATTGATTTTTAGAAATATTTTTAGATATTGGAAACCGTATATGTTGGTGAACGTTTTTAACCTTCTAACTAATGTTACGAACTTTATTTTCTGTAAATTTGTTCTGTAAATTTGTTTTGAAATTGATTGTATTTATTTTGCATCATACTAGTTTTTATAGTATTCCACATTGTATAAAACGATAACATGTCATAACCTCGGACCACTTTCGTTTGACGTGGTTTGTCTCTTATATTTATATCAGTTTGTCTGATGTCATCCAGTCTTATTGGTTTGGATAAAGTAGAAAAGTCATAACTTTCGTGTTTACATCTTATATTAATTCATAATTAATAAAATAAAATTCATCAGTCCAATTAAAAAATGCTGGTCTTCCTCTTGGCGAAATGGTCTTCTGTTGTGGCTCAGCTTTGTCAGACAAACCATTACTAGGGATGATGATTCCAAATACACACAACGAAAACTAGGATACGCGTCAACAGCAACAGAGTGATTCAGCATATATTGTCCAAGTGAGCGAAAGCTGTCAATGAGGAAACCAGTATAATCCAATTAAAATATGTTTGAAAAGATCAATTCCTTCAAGTTCGCCAAACTGAGTCAATTCAAATTTTAACAGGTCGTCAAGTCTGTTTTTCAATTTATAATTCAAATGAGAAGACAACTGGTGCTCTGGTAAGCCAAATGGCAGCTCGAAACAAATAGAGTTGGTTTACGAAGATGGGTCACAACGTGACAGTTAAAATCCCACATTAAGATTTGTGTAATATACATGAAAAACGATTGACAACATGTTCTACCTTGGTATACATGGATTTTGTCAGAATATACTACAACATGTATTTATAAGAGCCAATATACTGTCTGGCTTGACTGAAGCTGAAGTGGAATTATACTTCGTATGAGAACACTGGGGATTGTTGTATTAGTATACTAGTATCTAAAAATGTAATATCTAGTCTAGTAACTAATTAACTTACCTTTCGCCCTGCTCTACCCTGCGTTTTGAGTGAAGTGCCTACCACTCCCCATAATTTAATATCAAGAGGGCGAAAAAAGACTAACCTAGACAAATGAAATTTATATTAAAGTCTGCTGTGATGATTCCTCCTGTCACGGAAATCACTCCTCTGCAATTTCACCAGAGAGCTAATCACTTGCTATTTTTAAACGTCAAGGTCTTCATATTATATAAGTGCTATTACAGTTGTTTGACGGGTAGAATATGATACAATGATATAATACTAGTATTGCACTAACAACATTCATTAGTTTACGCTTATAAAAGCCAGCATGAAGAATTACTATTTAAATATTAACTGGGTTAAGTGGTTTCGCCAGTGCAGAAACAAGACGTTTCCAGAATAACTCCCGACCAAGGACACAATCTGACCAATCAATGTAAACTTTGTCTCTCAGTAACAACATCAGTCGATTGGTCATATGTTCAGGTCGGATTTCATCCAGTTTAACGAGAACCAGGATATCTTTCTGCTGATCCATAAGTTTATTTTGAGCCATGGTCAACTCCCATTTACACCAATGGCTCTCGGCGAAATTGTCCGACAGTACCACAATCACCATTCTGCTGGATTCCATATGCTCTATCACATTGTCCACGATATCACGACCGGGGATGAAATCTCTGTCATAGAGGCTAAGTTTGTATCCCTCCTGATATTCTACCCGGGGTAAAAGTTCGCGTAATACCCATTCCCTGTCCTGGGAACTATACACCACGAATGCATCAAACTCGTTATTGTTGACCTCATCGAGTTGTGTATATCGCTTCATTCTAGACCGAATGAGGAAAACAAAATATCGGATATGCATTTTATACTTGATAATCATGACTGTAATGACAACGATAACGACAGCTAATGTTCCGAGAGACGCACCTAGTATCAGATACAAGTTTATTGGTGTGCATCCGACAATTGTGGGTCTGAATTCCAACAACGGTTTACGTCTCCAATTGCGCGGCGAGCTGCATTGATAGGCTAAACGGTTTTGAAGACCGACAATGGTGATGTTTGTTTGATTCAACCAGTTTCTGAACCACAGAAGATGGCATGTACATATGAAAGGGTTCCGTCCTAGATTCAGCGTTTTTAGACGCTGCATCTGATATATGGGAAACGATGTTTCATTAACGTCGATAATGAAATTCTTGTCCAGATATAGTTTCTCTAGGTTGCGCGCTTTGGAGAATACCGTTGAATTCCAATGTGAGATCAGATTGCCGGACAGGAATAGGTTAATCAGCGATGGTAAAGTCTTAAAGAGATTAACAGGAATATTCTGAAGTCGTGTATCCTCTAAATAAAGACTTTCTAGCTTCTTGAGGGGCCTGAATAGATCGGCAAAGTGTGAATCACCAATGGAGTAAAACTTATTGTTAGATAGAATCAGTGTTCTCAAGTTTGGACAACGGGAAAATATATCCCAGCTTGGAAGCTCACCGAGGCGATTCTGAGATAAATCAATGTGACGAAGAGATGTACTGTTAAAGGTATCTTTTGAGATATCTCGAATGTTACTGTGTTTCAGGTTGATTGACTTCAACATTGGCATTTCTGTGAACAAGTTGTTCGCGAGTTTCCTGATGTTAGTGAACATGAGTCGGAGTACAGCTAACGACTTCAAGCCCTTAAAATTAGAACTCCGTATGTCCGTCAAGCCGGTATTGTGTTCCAAATGTAATGCTGTAAGTTTTGGACAAACGCTGTTTCCATGTGTGTCTGTAAATGCGGGTATCTGTACCAACTGATTAAAGCTAAGACTCAAACGTAGAAGCGATTTAAAGTTCATCAGTTCGATAGATTTGAGAGCGTTGTAGTCCAAAAACAGAGTCACCAACTTTGAGGCAATTGTAGTATTTCTTGAGATACTGCTTATTTCGTTATGTTTAAGGCTCAACTCTGTTATAGATGTGTTGGAAAGGCATTGGAAGAAACCTGGCGGTAAGGTCCTCAGAGACATCCCATCCAATTTAAGCCTGGTAACGTTAACGACCGGCAAGTTACAAATGATTTTTCGAAGCTCTTCCGATGGAATGGTATTATAGCTGAGAGATAACCTTGCAAATTGTCTAAATAACAACCTTTGAAAGGCATCGCGGGACACATTTCTCAGGCCACAGTTAGCGAGCCCCAGATATCTCAGTGTGATATTTGTCAGATTTGAAAATGTATCGATGTTGATATTGTTCAGATACGCCTGGTTCATAGAGAGATATCTTGCTTCGGGGGGCAACACGGGAATATAAGTGATATTTTTACCGCAAAACACTTTGATATTTCCTGGGTGGCCGGAACAATGACAATAGATAGGTTCTGGGCAATGCAATTGTGCCGGATTCCTGGAAGACGACTTGTGCTCGTTGGCACTTGAAACTGTAAGACCCACCAGCATTAGATGTACGACCACCACTAGTCGTGAACGATAACAGAGTAGCTGAGAAGACATAGTCCTGTTGATAACTGAACGGTTGTTGGACCTCAGGCTAAGTCAGTGTGAGTTTCCTTGTCCAGCATTGTGATTCTCTTGACTTGTCAAACCTGAAACTGAAATGAATGCAATCTATTTATATTTAAACATCAGATAAGATAATCGATAAGGAAGAATTTCCACCTAAATTTCTACCCATGGCACCCAAATCCATGTAGTTAACGAATGAACCATTACAGAAACTCTACGATTGGCTGAATGTAAAGTCAACGAGCCAATGAAAATACCTGATTTCTTTTTAAATATTTATGTCGACCAATCGAATGATTTAAAATTGGAAGGTATCGCTCGACGCACTAGAGTGTCTGGAAAACTGCATTCAAACTTACATATATATGGCAAGCTGTTTTGGTATTTATTCAGTTATTTTTGATATAAAAAAACTTGATATCAAATATTCTTTTTTTATATCAAAAGTACTATATGCAAAAAAAAAATTCCTCTCAAACACATCTATAAAAGTTTATCTTTGATATCAAAAATAACTGAATAAATACCAAAACGGCTTGCCATTTTAATAACAAAAATAAACGTTTAATTTTATATAAAAAAAGGGAATTTTTTTCATATCAAAATTGAGTTGTTGATATCAACAATTATGCGATTAAAAACCAAAATGGCGCACATTTATTTTTGATATAAAAAATGAATGAATAAATGCCAAAACGGCTCGCCATAAATATAGGGAAATCTGCCCCCTGCCCACTCACAGTCAACATTCCACTCGTACACCGAAAACGGAGAAAGAAAAAGAGCTGATACTTTGTGACGATAAGACGTAATCATATAGGGGGTCATTTTGAGCTGATTTGAATAGCTCAAATACAAGAGGATCACGACTAGATTAAAATTGGCGGCCATGTTGTGAGCGGGCAGAAGAACTATATTTCGTCATCCTTTTTATAGGCCCGACATAAAATGAGGGACAGACGGACGGACAGATCGACAGAAATCGCTATCGCATTTTAAGTGCGATAGCGGTGTCTGTCCATGTTTTCCGTCGTTTGTTAAATTTTGCTTGTCCCTGCCATATCGCCAGCTCTATACCATGGATTCGTACCAAACTTTGGTTATACCTTACCCATGGGTCAAACAGGAAACCCAAGGGCGGATCCAGTGAAAATTCGTAAGGGGTCGACTATCACAGCCCCACAGGCGAGGTTCCAGGGGCCGCCTAGGCACCGGAAGCTCCGGGGTGCTAGGTCGCCGGAGATGCGTTTCAGGCGTTTTCCCGAAATAAATCTGAACATAATGTATGAAGATTCATGCAACCTGAAACCATCTGGGTCATCTATACGCGGTAAGATTGACCCTGGGATCGTGTGTATCCATGTTCTGCCTACTTTCGGCAGCTGCTAGAGGGAATTTCCATAAATCGTGAGCCACGTGAGTTCGTCGGCCAATCAGCTAAAGAGACGTACCCCCAACGTCACTCGCCATTTTCGAGTCATGTGATGAACTACTTGTTTAATATTTTAGACTCACCACACCTCTTGGATGATACGGAAGTTATCGATGCCTATATATTTTGTAAGCCCAGGCAATATCTGTTTCAGAAATCGTATGAAAACCTGTAATTTAACAGATTTCTCGAGTCTGTTCTCCGCCGGATGAAGGCCGAACAGAATCCGGTAAAGTATCGGATATCGCTCCGCATTCTCGTCTCGCGAGACTCCCTACTGCTAGAAAGAGTCTCACGTGTAAATGAGAGCCATCCCCCCAAAATTTGGGGGGTGAGTAGGCGGCGTATGATTTTCACCTCTGTATCCGGCTTGTCATTGACCTGCTGACTCCGCCGAGTTAGAAGCGAATTGCTGAACATACCGTGGGCTATATAATTGGGAAATGACTCTTTCCGTTTCGGAGCATATCAATCGCGAACAAATTATTGTCGGTATGTATACTTGGCCGTGAAAGCGAGTTATCTAATACAGGAAGTAGTTCGCGGGTAGACACGACTCTCTTTGAGAATGAATAGTCCCGGTCGAGCGAGTGATGTCATGCTGCCTCGCTTTGAGATTGGAGATTCAAAAATGTCACCAGTTTACATGAGAGTCGCTTTGGTCTCCCGCGGGTAGACACGGCTCTCTTTGAGAATGATCGCTCCGTAGCCTAATAATGGAGACACACGATTCGCAAGCCATCTTATGGATGGCGAAGTGTTCGCAAATGAAGATTTATGGTTCTATTTCCATTTGTTTCGCATTTATAAGCATGCATCGATATTGAAAAATCACACCTCATACCTGAATCTACTTGACCTTCTGGTTATATTTAACACATACAAAACGATGACCTTTACGTCATGGAGCATTAGAAGCCAATACATTTACCGATACCATTCAGTTACAAAGAGCTAAAACAAAGAAATCGTCAGTACAACAGGCCGCCTAGGTTCCGGAAGCTTCGAGGCCCTAGATCACCGGAGATGCGTTCTAAGCAATTCCCCGGAAATAAATCTGAACATAATGTCTGCAGATTTATGGATCTGTTTTCGCCTTTGTTTCGCATTATAAGCAAGAATCGATTTTGGAAAAAAAAAATCACACCTCAAGCCTGAATCCATTTGACTTCATAGTCCTATGTAAACACCTAAAAACAATGACCTTTCCATCATGGAACATTAGAAACCAATATGATACCGATACGATTCATTTACACAAAGCTAAAATAAGCGAATCCTCACAGCCCAACAATTAAGCGAGGGTTCAGGTGTCGACTGAGCCTCGGAAGCTCCGGGGTCATAAATCGCCTGAGATGCATGCGTTCTTAGCGTTTTCTCGTAAATACATCTGGGCATAATGATATGCAGATTTGTGGCTCCGTTTTCACGTTTGTTTCGCATTTACAAGCACACACATTGAAAAAAAATCACACCTCATGCGTGAATCGATTTGACTTTCTAGTAATATTTAACACAAAAAACAATGACGTCTCTGTCATGGAACATTAGAAACCAATATGATACCGATACGATTCAACTATAATTGGTCGATGTCACCCGACAAGGATATTGTTACGGTTGAACCAGGAACTGTAAAAGCTTTATCTTACTCCCCACATGTGACGGAAATACAACCACGCGATAAGTTGGTGAACAGGGCTCTATAGTTTGCAACAAAGTTGCCACCTGCCATACATTCTTTGTCAATGGCTGACCACTTCTGAGAGACAAATACCAACCCCCAAACAGAGTTATCTCCCCTTCTGCCAGTCGATCTGGCAGTAGGGGAGATAACCCTGTTTGGAGGTTGTGTCAAGAACCTGACACCAAGTCTCATCCCAAACTACCCATCATCTTGAAATAACAGGAGAGTATAACCTGTACAAAATGCCCACAATAGCACATTGTCCACAATAGCACTGTGTCCACAATAACACTGTGTCCACAATAGCACTGTGTCCAAAATAGCCCTGTGTCCACAATAGCACTGTGTTCACAAATAGCACTGTGTTCACAATATCACTGTGTCCACAGTAGCACTGTGCCCACAATATCACTGTGTCCACAAATAGCACTGTGTCCACAATAGCAGTGTGTCCACAATAGCACTGTGTCCACAAATAGCACTGTGTCCATAGTAGCACTGTGCCCACATTAGCACTGTGTCCACAATTAGCACTGTGTCCACAATAGCAGTGTGTCCACAATTGCACTGTGTCCACAAATAGCAGTGTCCACAATAGCACTGTATCCAGTAGCACTGTGTCCATAATAGCACTGTGTCCATAATAGCACTGTGTCCACAAATAGCACTGTGCCCACAATAGCACTGTGTCCACAATAGCACTCTGTCCACAGTAGCACTGTGCCCACAAAAGCAGAGTCCACAATAGCACTGTGTCCACAATAGCACTGTGTCCCGTACAGAATCTCTCCGATTGGCTCAGTGTTTTTTTCTGCAAAAGCCAATGAAAATACCGGATTTTTTATAAAACTTAAGTTGTCCAATGGAGATATCCCATGAAATATTGGAATTTCTCTATAATTCATTGTGGATTATATAGGTCTAAAAGTCAGATCCAACATTCGACAAAATAACAAAATATTCAAGCGTAAATATTTGATTTTTTGCACAAAATTTTAGTTCCCTGGCGTATGACCTAGGCGGCGTCTGTCTGTGAACAGAGGGTGATATTTCCGTTGACCATTCTTGGAACTACACCGAAAACTGTTATCTGGCATAGGGGCCTATAAATTGGTAGAAACGCTAACACGGCAAACAAAACATGCCCGAGTAATCCTGACGGAAATCCACAAATCAAAATCAAGCACGAAGCAGTTCTTCATGGAGCCCACTTAGCCTTGTCAGTAGGCTAGGTAGCCTACATGGTGCTTTGTACAGCGCGATGTGCCGATCACGGACGACAAATGCCGTCTCGATACTACTCCCTCTGCATCCAACCGAACGGTATTACGGCTTGCAGTCGGTGAAAATACTTTCTGTGGAACGATAGCCATGCTCCTCTAGTTGTATCATATCCTGTCTATTGTTGATGGTGTTATAACAATCAATCTCATTGGCTAGTAAATCTCACGTGCAGATTGTTCTTCTTGGTACGGTACTTGTTGTTGGTTATCATTTCCGAGTATTGTGGTGGAAGATGATTCAACATCTGTTATTTATTTACGTGAACACACAGAAACGTACCTTTGTTATACGCCCGCCAAAAGGCGGACGTATTATGTGATGGCGGTTTCCGTCGGTGTGTCCGTCGTGTCTGGTCTATATCTGGGACAATTTTCTATCTACAGTTTCAATTTTTGGTGAGTGGATACCCTATGGGGAGACGATGTGTCGCGTATCAAAATGAAGGTCGAGGTCAGAGGTCAAAGGTCATTGGCCTGAAAACAGGAAATCACTGAAGTGTTCGTGTCCGGTCTGTATCTGTGAACGTTTTCTATCCACAGTTGCAATTTTTTGTGAGTGGATATGGTAGGTGGAGACGATGTGTCGCGTACCAAAAGTGAGGTCGAGGTCAGAGGTCAAAGGTCATTGTTGCCTAAAATCAGGAAATCATTGATCATTGATAGTTTTCTATCTACAGTTTTGATTTTTGGTGAGTGGATGCCCTAGGAGGGAATGATGTGTTGCATACCAAATGTAGGTCGAGGTCAGAGGTCAAAGGTCATTGTGGCAGAAAACTCAAGAAATCATTCAAAATTTCCATTTTTTTTTTTGTGAGTGAATTCAATAGGGGGAAATGAAGTTTCGCATACCAAAAAATAGGTCAAGGTCAAAGGTCACTGTGACCCCAAAATCAAGAAATTATAAAAAATAACATTTTTTTGTGTCAGTAGATACATTAGGGAGACACGATGTGTCACCTACTGAAATGTGAGTCAAGTTCAAAGGTCAAGGTCACTGTGACCCCAAAATTGTGAAATTGTTAAAAATCCTGATTATTTGTGTCCCTTAAGAAATTACGGGGAGATGGTTTGTCAAGTACCAAAATTTAAGTCAAGGTCAATAGTCAAGGTCACTGGGACTCCAGAATCCAGAAATCTTCAAAAATTACTTGTTTGTGTCAGTAGATACATTAGGGGGACATGATGTGGCACATACCAAAATGTAGGTCAAGGATGAACGTCTGTGACCTCCAAAATAATGAAATTCATAAAAATCATGATTTTTTGTGTCCATTGATACATTGAGGGAAGACGATGTGACGTGTACAAAAATTTAGGTCAAGGTCACGGTGACCCCAAAATCAGGAAATCATTAAAAATAACTGTTTTTTTCTGTCAGTAGATGCATTAAAGGGACATGTGTTTCATACCAAAATGTGGGTTAAAGGTCAAGGTCACTGTGACCCCAAAATCAAGAAATCATTAAAAGTCACATTTTCATATGCCTGTCAAAGATGAGGTCATGTAAAATTCGATGTTGCATTCTGTCCATTTAATATTAACATTTGTTGTCCATGCGATATCTCTAGTTTCAAGGTATGGATTGGTACCAAACTTGAGTATACCTTACTCGCATGGCAAAGAGGAGCCATTCATCTTGAGATCAATTTGTTAAAGGTCAAGGTCACAGTCCCCCAAAACTGAATCAAGTTTAGCTGACTATATGTGTTAGGTTGGAATATTCAGAGTTCTCTGCCAAACATGTATATGGCATTTGTCCTGTGGCATTTGTATGAAACAGCTACATTTAGTTAAACTGTTGTGAAATAAAAACCATATATTTACTAATTTAATTAGGAGAGGGGTCCTTTATTAACAAACAAAGGTTTACTTCATCACTCACTTCTTCCTTCATGAAAAATTCTCTCGCCTGAAAGGAATCAATTTGCAGGAAACTAATATTTTCTTGTGTTTGACTATTGTCGATTTCAGTGTGGGATATGTGAGCTCTCAGCTCTTGCTTCAAGGTGAACTAATTAGCAAGAGTAAAGCTCATTTTAGTTTATCATTCAATCTAAAATGTGATATATGTTACATTCTCAGAAGCACAAAATTGTATACCTTCCTCGATTGCTAGCTACCAATTAGAATCAAGGCTATTAAACAACCTTGAAATTTGGGCCAATGTAATTCCAGACATACGGGCGTATATTGAAGCCCCTTGGGCTCTTGTTTTTAACTTGGAATGGACAATTTGATTGTACTTCCGAAATTGTGTTTTTTTTATATATATATATTTTTTTCTTTTATAACATTTTATTTCTAATACACCCCCTCCCCCCCCTCCTGCAACATACGCCTTGTTAATAGGGTGCGGGCCGCAATAGAAATAAAAACATAAAAATAACAAATATATATGTATATATATGGGGGAAAATACATCAAGAACTGTCATGTAATTAAAAGCAAAGAATAAATGACGAACTCCACTGCATGATTGTAGCTAACTAGTTTATATTTACTAGCTCTATATATTTAAAAACAAAATGGAAATACACTCTAAAATTTTCCATTCTAAATTTCTCTGCTAAAACGAATTAGACACGCTTCCCTGTGTACGTGAGAAGTAATCATTTGTAAAGCGAAATATGGTGACACCCACACACACAAAAATATACGCCACCTATGGTGTTCTATTTGGGCCAATTTGATCTCGCGCGTCGACTTTTAAAAGGGCGACGTGCGACGCGCGACGCGAAGCGTTTTGAAACCCGACGTCGCCATCTCCGTCGCGCGTCGCGCGTCGCCTTTTGCATTGTTAAAGAGATAGGCCAAAACTGATGGTG
The DNA here is from genome assembly GCA_036873755.1 of Hanleya hanleyi. Taxonomy (NCBI): domain Eukaryota; kingdom Metazoa; phylum Mollusca; class Polyplacophora; order Lepidopleurida; family Hanleyidae; genus Hanleya; species Hanleya hanleyi. The sequence goes on from JAVTVY010025794.1 coordinate 92,306, forward strand.
TCTTATTTGGGCCAATTGCCCTATCTCCTAACATTGTAAAAGTCAACGCGCGACGCGCGACGCGCGACGGAGAGGGCGACGTCGCCTTTCAAAACGCGACGTCGCCCTTTTCCGTCGCGCGTCGCCCTTTTAAAGGGCGACGCGCGACGCGCGACGGACATTCGCGTCGCGCGTCGCCCTTTTAAAAGGGCGACGGACGACGGACGACGGACATTCGCGTCGCGCGTCGCCCTTTTGGTTTACAAAAGTGCGCATGTCTGGGGGGAGCATGTATTCCATTTTGTTCACCAGACACAATAAATTATCAATCAAATTATCAATTGAAGTTTGCCACTATAGGTTGTACAAACGTATTATATCAAATTCACAATCTTTGTTAACTTTCTTCTTTTATGTAAAGGTGTATCTTTGTACTTTGATGTGTTGAATTGTGGTATATTTCACCGTACTGTATGGTATGCTATTGTTTAGAATTGTATTGTTTTGTAATGTATTGAGTTGTAATATGTTGAATTGTAATATATTGTATTGTAATGTATGGTATTATTTTGCATTTTATTGTATTGTATCGTATCATATAGTCTTGTTCTGTCTCGTATTGTTTCGTTGTATTGTGATTTGGGGTGTTAATTTCGAACGAAAAAAAAATGTTCACATCTGCGATTTCCGAACCTTGTAGCTTCTGACCGGTGTTGGTAATTTGCTGAGAATTTACTGCAACAAAGCAAGAATGGCAAGATATTTAACATACATGGAGACTATGTACCACATTCTTTAATTGTTTCGCTGTCAGATATGTTATATTGCTGATTAATTTTCGAACACTGGTACCTGTGTTCCACAAAATCCACAACCCTCCGTCGCGAGGACAATACGCATCTATTAGCTTGTCAATGTGTTCATATTTCGTCGGGCTAATACGTAAATAATTCAAGTTGTGTAGCTCAAAGGAAATGTGGGATCTTACTGTTTTCCGGCCGAAAACGAAAGTTACTGTTTTTCGGCCGAAAACGAAAGTTAAATGACCCCACACCTCACCTTTACTTTGACAGCATATCATGCATATAGTCACTTGTCTGAAATGGCAGAAAACAAAGCCTTACTATTAAAAAGGGTTGTATGATTCGAGATAAAATGCAACGTGGCGCGTTTTAACAGGTCTCCAGAATGTAAGATCTCACAGTTACATTGAACTACACAAGCGATTAATTATTTTCCCTCTGTTTTCCAGTCGTTACTGTTAATCCTGCATAATAGTTATACGCTTCTGTTCATTAGTGGAAACTTGAATTTAATTGACGTATTAGTCCGGCGAAATAGTAACACATTGACATCGATTGAGGGGTGTGGATTTTGTGGAATACAGGTACCAATGTTCGAAAATTGATCAGCAAAAAAGCATTTCAGACAGCGAAACAAATATATTATGTTGTACATAGTCTCATTGCATTCAAAATATCTTGTCATTTTTGCTATCACCAACACAATTACCAACACCGGTCAGTCAGGAGCTACAAGAATCGAAAATCACAGCTGTGAACATTATAGTAATACATGCTCCCCCCCAGACATGCGCACTTTTGTAAACCAAAAGGGCGACGCGCGACGCGAATGTCCGTCGTCCGTCGTCCGTCGCCCTTTTAAAAGGGCGACGCGCGACGCGAATGTCCGTCGCACGTCGCGCGACGGAAAAGGGCGACGTCGCGTTTTGAAAGGCGACGTCGCCCTCTCCGTCGCGCGTCGCGCGTCGACTTTTACAATGTTAGGAGATAGGGCAATTGGCCCAAATAAGACACCATCAGTTTTGGCCTATCTCTTTAACATTGCAAAAGGCGACGCGCGACGCGCGACGGAGAGGGCGACGTCGGGTTTCAAAACGCTTCGCGTCGCGCGTCGCGCGTCGCCCTTTTGCAAGTCGACGCGCGAGATCAAATTGGCCCAAATAGAACACCATAGCCACCTGATATAAAATTCAATCATCGCTTTATGAAAATGTGTTATAATTGCGGCTATTATATTCTATGAAAGGGAATGTACATAAATTTTAATTGACTGTTTAGGAAAATTTTAAATGACTGTTTAGGAAAGAGAACTTACCTGAATTGCAAGGGAGCGTATTGAAGAGCGCTGCATGTCAGCACCTCAGTTTCGTTCTGGATTGAGAGCCACGATGTTGTTTTCAGTTATACATATAAATCAGTATTCGACAGTTGTGAAATTGTCATATGCAATATCCTTAATGTGACCACCCATCGGTTTCATAATAATTCAGCACTAGTGCGCGTGGGTGCGCGTGACCTACTGCATGATTTAAGTTCATATTATAACATACCATTTTACTGAAAATGTTATCATAATCACCTCAATCACAGATCTAAGGATTTACTGGAAATATAACCGCACATCCAACCCGGATAAGTTTTACATGTTTACTAGGAAATATTTTAGTTACAATACATCGAAAATGAATAGCGTTTTACCAGGAAATATTACACTAACCACACACCAATATAGGCCAAATATATTGATTTACTAGGGACTGGAGAGAACTACGAAAGTATTGAATGATGGGTACTCTCTGCTTTACTGGTATACATTTGCATATACTACTTCTGTAGTCATTGTTTTCCCATGCTATTGTACCAGACCGGTATCTAGCATGGTATATACAACTGTAGCCGTTGTATTGCCACAATGAAACACACGTTCCTGTCATTTTATTGAAATTGTCATGGATGAAATGCAAGAACTATATTTCTAGCTAGTAAACTGAGTATTCTCAGCTGACTATGCGGACTATAATCGAGTGTCTACTCATAATTTATTACATGCAAAGAAAATATAACCGGGTTTGAATGTTCTACATTATACGATACATATCATATATCATGAAAAACATAAAAAAACTGTATATTTTGTTTTGTATTTCTTTTTGTTTTATCTCAAGATATAACTTGTTAACAGAAAAAAATACAGAACAACCCATAAACACAATCTGTAGATGAGGAGTATCATTAAATAGTTTAATTTATACGACAATGACCAGATTGCCATTTCCAGCAAACTAGGATCCATCTCACCCGCCCACACTTACCCTCCGTCACCCTTAAGTCGCGGTCTGGGCATATTTACTTGTGGAAATAATGGTTCAGTAACTATAATTCGAAGCTGTAGAAACTGTGAAATTTAACAGTTCACTTTATTAGCTTTGCAACTGGGAATATATATGAAATTCAGGATAAGAAATCAAATAATGAGAATGTGGGGATGGGGAAATATGCCCTGCATTCAGTTGTATCCTGTAAATGGAGAGGAAATCAATCTGTTAATGGTTGAAATACATTTAGGAAAATAGATGTTTGCGTAAACATAGCCATTATAGCAATCTAACTCTTATTGTGGTACAACAGCAATCAATATTAATGTGATCAATTTGAAATTATACCTGAAATTCGACAGTCAACCAATATCAAATATGACATGCGCAGTGATTTCTTTCATACCACTTCGCGTATCGCTTCGCGACTTCGCGTATCGCTTCGCGACTTCGCGTATCGCTTCGCGACTTCGCGCATCGCTTTGCGACTTCGCGTATCGCTTCGCGACTTCGCGTATCGCCTCGCGACTTCGTGTATCGCTTCGCGACTTCGCGTATCGCTTCGCGACTTCGCAATATCGCTTCGCGTCTTCGCATTATCGCTTCGCGTCTTCGCGACTTCGCAATATCGCTTCGCAACTTGGCGTATCGCTTCGCGACTTGGCGTATCGCTTCGCGACTTCGCATTATCGCTTCGCGTCTTCGTACTATCGCGACTTCGCCCCATACTTCTTGAGGGCGAAGTGCGATGGCCCCTCTCGGCCATCATAGTGTTGCCTCATAACAACAGAAATGCAGAGAGTAACGTAGCCAAGTTGACATGGCTTCGTCCTCATATTGCACTTACATGTACACTCCGGGATCAAACGGCTCCATGGGTCGTTCGGCTTCTATCCGGCAACAAAACAACCCATTCCTACTCTCTGTCTATTGGTTTTATCTAGTTGTGCAATTGATTGATTTATTGACTTTTAAGGGCCACTTCCCTTACGGATTTCGCGGCCCACCAAATAGATTACATAGGTATTTACATGTGTATTGTTGACTGGAATATATTTTGTCTATACTTTATATAATAACTACTATTTACAAGGTAAATTTCTATTTACATGGAGTAGTGGAAAAGGAGTATATACAAAAGTAAACAAGTATTAAATAGTAATTGGCAGTTATTTTAAAGTTCCATTGTTCTCTGCATTATTATTTTTAGTTCTTTTCTGCCCCACCGCCGGCCAGGATAAACCCCGGTATAGTACTTTGTCGCCATACTCGAGGAAACCTGCACCCCATCCCAATGCGGCACGGCTCACCCAAATGGGGCTTTGGGCATTTGTCGTCAGTTCGTTTGGTTTGATGAGATCGTAAGCGGGTAGATATATCGGTGCTATTCTTCTGGTCCATAATCTGTTGGTTTTCTAGTGTTTGTTGTTCATTTTTCCTTTAATAATGACTTGGTAGCTTCTGTTCGCTCAGTTCGTCGGTGTTGTTGTTTGTCATCTCCTGGTCCACTGTTTTCTGTTTTTGGGGCGTTTCTTCTTTTCTGTTTTTTTAATTTTTTTTTTTATTTTTTTCCCCCTGGCTTCCGTCTTGTTTTCAGTGATGTCTGCTCCTCATGGCTCCCAGTATGGCCCTTCGCATAGACCGGTAGAACAGCTCCTGGCCTAAATGGTTTAGGTGGACTCCGTCGTGGATTAGGATTTGTTTTTGGGGGTGGATCATTCCCCGGTGGCCATTGTGTTTTTACTCAGTAGTTGGTTCAGTTTTTGAATTTTGCTGTTGTAGGAAAGGACCGAAATGTGCCGACTTACCTGATGGAACACCAGCTGACTGATGTAGTGATCTAGTTGTGCAAAGAGTTTGATTGTCTTAAAGAGCTCATCCGTCTGCAATCAGTCTTCATACATCAACGGTCGGTTGACTTTAGCGCCATGATCTTTGTACGGGTCACGTGATCCGCACGACACGTTGCTGATCACGTGACACGTATACGAATATAATGGAGGAGAAATTCAACCAGCCGTTGAAGTTTGAAAACTGATTGCAGACGGATGAGTTCTTCACGGCAATCAAACTCTTTGCACAACTAGATAAAACCAATGGGCAGAAAGTTGGGATGGGTTGTTTTATTGCCAGATAGAGCCGAACGACCCATGGAGCCGTTCGATCCCGGAGTGTACATGTAAGTGTATGAAGAGGACTCATATAGCTAACATGTAAGTGTAGGAACGAACGAAGCCATGTCAACTTGGCTAAGAGTAACGTATCCAGTGACGCTACCGGTACTTTATGTAATTGGCTGACAAGAGACGATTTTGAATCAATGGAATTGCATGGAATGAATTTCTCCTGATCAAAATTCCTCATGCATCATCCCGGGTCATGATTCGTCTGACAAAGCTGAGCCATGACAGAAGACGAATTCGACAGGACGATTACCAGCCGTTTTGTTAATAGGCTCTCGTGACCTTATGACCTTTCCGAATATGCCCATATTTGAGCGAATTAGACACCAGGCAATGTTTTGTAAATTTCTCCCCTCTGATAAGTATCCGCATTTGTTTTGACCTAACTGACGCTCCCAAGTCGTTTTTTTTCTTCTTCGCATAAGCTAGGGTAGCAAAGGGTAGCATATTTACATACAAGGCTACATTACTGTTTGACTGCATCAACTGTATAGTTGCTCGCTATAGACATATATCTAAATAATTATTATAATTATCACAATAATTTGTAATATAGCTGAACTTTGGTTAACAATCTATCGGCATCGTAATTTAAACAGCTCACCACTCCATGTGTCCTAACATAAGGTATCCACAAACTAAGGGTATATTAATCACATTTTGCAATAAAACACTACTGCTATTTAGTATACACTTCAGGCCCGTACGCAGGATTTCTAGCGGGCGGCGGGGGTGCGATTTCATATAAAGCGAAACGTGATCCCAGCAATGCGCGCTACAAGCGCACCACGCTAGGGGGCTCCGGGGCATGCCCCCTCCCCCCAGAGAAAAATGAAATTCTAGACTTCCTCTGGCCCATTCTAGCGCCTTCTAAGGAGAAAATAGTGCTCTAATATAACTGCTGCGGTGTTGTTTTTATAGGTCCAAAAACGTGAAAATAACTGAAAAGTATGAACCATATGGGGAAACATAAATAACAACAACGGTCGTTAATTCAGGTAAAAATACAAGCAATACTAGCACTGATTCATTTCACTATTAATCATCACTGTTTTGTTGTGTTGTTGGACACACATAATACACGAGAAATATAACAGTGGTCAATTATTTTCCGGTGAGACCAATCACTCCGTTGAAGTGAGTACAATGATTCATGTTCCACTGAAGGCCAAGGTGAATAGGCCTACTTGTTTTTTTTTTCTGGAACATTTAACATATTAATTACCGGATTAGATGCTGCCAACCATTACGGCCCTGATAGAGACCTTACATATCGTCATTTCGAACAAAATTACGTCACAGGAAAAGCTTTGTTCACTGGTGAATATAACGTAACATTTATGCGGTGAAGGGGCCTACATGACTTTCGAGAAGGGGATGACTGCAGCCCAGCAGTCGGTGCGTCCGGCTATGGTGTTCTATTTGTGCCAAGTTTCCGTCGCCTTTTCAAAACGCGACGTCGCCTTTTGAAACGCGACGTCGCCTTTTGAAACGCGACGTCGCGTTTTTAAAACACGACGTCGCCTTTTGGAAAACACGACGTCGCCTTTTAAAATGCGACGTCGCGTTTCTTTCCTATGTTTTTGCATTGTAAAACTCGACACAACGGAACTCGACGTCGCGTTTTCAAAAGGCGACGTCGTGTTTCACCCACGTCTTGTTTGGCAATGTTAAAAGATAGGAAAGAAACGCGACGTCGCGTTTTAAAACGCGACGTCTTGTTTTTTAAAAGGCGACGTCGCGTTTCAAAACGCGTCCCCTTTTGAAACGCGACGTCGCCTTTCGAAACGCGACGTCGCCTTTTGAAACGCGACGTCGCCTTTCGAAACGCGACGTCGCCTTTCGAAACGCGACGTCGCCTTTCGAAACGCGACGTCGCGTTTTGAAACGCGACGTCGCCTTTTGGTCTTTCAACTGCGCATGTGCAGGTTTAGGGAGCATTTGTTATTAGTGAGCCAGAGCTATCCGCTTGACCATCTCAGAGAATTATAAGACAATCACAGTAGTAGAGGGTTCCAATTCTATCAGCAAAACTGTGGGTTACAAGGTTGTCACCGTTATCGTGAAACTAGACTTTGATAGGAGAGCGAAGCAATAAGGGCAGAAACTCTTAACTGAGATTGGAATAAACGAACCTAAATTTGTGGCGGCGTCTCCGGGAATGGTTACACGCTGTGGTAGCATTGACCTATCTGAACTAAGATAATTTGTTTTTTTGCGATAGAGTGCCCAATTATTTTAAAACCGCTACATAGCGTATAAATAACTATACAAAGGGTTCAAAGCTCAAATTCAATAACGTATTACTCAACTTGGTAAGTCACTTTTAATATCATTAACCTGAGAAGCACCTGGCTGGAATGTTTTCCACCCATGCAGATCAATCCAGCTTCCATTTTTACACCCGGTGGTGAAAGATTTACAGCCAAGCGAAAATGTGTTGGTCTAGGTAGAAACCGTTTTCACCGAGGACCGTTTTAACCCAGTTGAAATAAATTAATCAATCAACATTTAAATGTCCTCTATGGGTGACACTAACGGCACAGCTTCCACTTAGTGAGTCCATGAGTGCATTGTGCTATAACTGAATGCATAGTGAAATGGCAATTTAAAGTCAAGTAATAAACGACACTGCCAGCCGAGTTTTACACCCAAGATTAATGATACAATGTGAATAATATAAAAATAATAAAGCCTGACAAACGTTTAGAGGACGGACAGGATGATTATCTTGAAAAAAATTAGTTGGTCGCTGTACAAGTAACTGAAAGCTAATGAGGAAACATTGTCTAAATACATGCATTATGCGCACTAATAATGTCAGCTTGTTCTTGTCTTGAGGGGTCTGAGACGGATATAAGCACAGCGAAGTTTCCTACCACACATTTCATTTACACAGTCTTCTACATATATCTACATGTATGTCATTTGTCTTGTCTAACTAAAGCATTGTATCTATAGTCACAACACAATTTCTTGAAAATAAATGATCCCTAGGCATGCGCAGTTCTACTATCAAAACACGACGTCGCGTTTCAAAAGGCGACGTCGCGTTTCGAAAGGCGACGTCGCGTTTCAAAAGGCGACGCGTTTTGAAACGCGACGTCGCCTTTTGAAAACGCGACGTCGCCTTTTAAAAAACACGACGTCGCGTTTTAAAACGCGTTTCTTTCCTATCTTTTAACATTGCCAAACAAGACGTGGGTGAAACACGACGTCGCCTTTTGAAAACGCGACGTCGAGTTCCGTTGTGTCGAGTTTTTACAATGCAAAAACATAGGAAAGAAACGCGACGTCGCGTTTTAAAAGGCGACGTCGTGTTTTCCAAAAGGCGACGTCGTGTTTTAAAAACGCGACGTCGCGTTTCGAAACACGACGTCGCGTTTCAAAAGGCGACGTCGCGTTTCAAAAGGCGACGTAACGTTTTGAAAAGGCGACGGAAACTTGGCACAAATAGAACACCATATCCGGCAGTAGCGGTGCGTCTCCCAGTAGTGCGGCTCGCAGTAATCAAGGGAGACACGCAGTAATCAAGGGAGACAACTCTGCAGAGTACTTTTGATCAAATTTAATCAAGGCTCGGAGTGGGGCTTTAATCTGCTTCAAAGAGGATTAAATGGTTGAACAGTGAACAACATGATTAAGCCATTGTCGACATCTTTTGAGTAAAATGTGGCTTTGACAAAATGTAACTTTGTACAATTGTGCTATTCGATGTGCTATTTCTGTACAAAAAAAACAAAAACAAAAAAAATATATATATATTTGCCTGCCCAAAGGTATATTCATGCTATATAATTGCCGATTTAAACTGCGACCATATTTACACAGCTGAAACCGAAAATGTTGTGCTGTTGTTGTTTTTCTATTTGCCTATTGTAATTTCTAGGAACACGTAAATGAAACAGAAGATATGTTTTTAGCGCGAATTATTTTCCCAATAATTTACCATTGTATTGCTGCACAGAGAATTCTCGGTGCGTCTCCCAAGAATGTGGTATATGGGGCAGTATATGGCTGCAGACAGAAATCTCGGTGCGTCTCCCAGTAATCCGGTGTGTGGGGCAGTATATGGCAGCAGACAGAAATCTCGGTGCGTCTCCCAGTAATCCCGTGTGTGGGGCAGTATATGGCTGCAGACAGAAATCTCGGTGCGTCTCCCAGTAATCCCGTGTGTGGGGCAGTATATGGCTGCAGACAGAAATCTCGGTGCGTCTCCCAGTAATCCCGTGTTTAGAGCAGTATATGGCTGCAGACAGAAATCTCGGTGCGTCTCCCAGTAATCCCGTGTGTGGCTCAGTATATGGCTGCAGACAGAAATCTCGGTGCGTCTCCATCTTAACCAGCAACTAGGCGGGCCAGATTGTTATTGGGGCAGTAGGCCCATATGGCTGCAGACAGAAATCTCGATGCGCCTCCCAGTAATCCCGTGTGTGGCTCAGTATATGGCTGCAGACAGAAATCTCGGTGCGTCTCCCATTAATGCCGTCTGTGGGGCAGTATATGGCTGCAGACAGAAATCTCGGTGCGTCTCCCAGTAATCCCGTGTGTGGGGCAGTATATGGCTGCAGGCAGAAATCTCGGTGCGTCTCCCAGTAATCCCGTGTGTGGGCAGTATATGGCTGCAGACAGAAATCTCGGTGCGTCTCCCAGTAATCCCGCGTGTGGGGTAGTATATGGCTGCAGACAGAAATCTCGGTGCGTCTCCCAGTAATCCCGTGTGTG